>BJBW01011828.1:28672-74058 GCA_004320125.1 Scolopax mira
GTCTCCCTGGAGCCTTCTCTTCCCCAGGCTGAACCCCCCAACTCTCTCAGCCCCCCCTTCACAGCAGAAGGGCTCCAGGCCTCGTATCTTCATGTCCCTAAAAGATATCTGTTACTGGCTAAAAACTCCCACATATTCACTCTACTACCCAAGAATGAACTATGTCTGAAAATCTAAGGCACAGCCCCAGCCCATTGAGCCTCTACTCAGCACCAGAGGAGTGTGGCGAGACACAGGCCCCACACCTCCTTAGAGGAGGCCACAGATGAGTCAGGCCCCCACCGTAATGGCCCCAGCAGCTAAACCCAAGCCCTGGCCATGGGGGTCCATACCATTGATGGCTGAGGGAGCCAAAAGCCAAAGCCCTTTCTGGCATCCCACGTCTCCTTGGACATGGCTGTAGGGCTCTCTGTGAGGGGCCCACCGCTTCCAGATGGTTCCGGATGACTCAGCCCAGCTCAGCCTCGGCCCTGCAGGGAGACTGAGGCCCTGGGCAGGGCTGTCCCGACACTGCAACCTAAGTATATAGTGATATTTCACCCTCTGCTCCTGCTTTTGTCATACACAACGGGTTCCCAAAGTAACAGTAGGAAACCCCCAGCTACCTTAGAGGCGCTGTGGTTCTTGGGGTATGAAGGGAAGGATGAAGTGCTGGGTTTTGTTTTCCTGCAGGCCGTGCTGCCCCTCTGAGCGACGGGAGCTGACTATTGCCTCAGCGACAAAATGTGCGAGCTCAAAGCAAAAATAAATGTTTGTAAAAGCACTGCCAAAATATTCTTAGGTCAGTCTACAGTCATATTTTGCAAAATATTTTTCACGGCTTGTACGTCCTTATTCTGAAGCCTCTGAATTCTTTTTCCTACTATTTAGTTCAGTAAGATGCCCCAAAGCTTTAATAGGAAGCTGCTTCTAATTCTGAGCCAGATTGTTACTGATTAGTTGGTACACATTTGCTTGTGTTGAATTTCATTTGCAATACTAATTTTATCCTGTACGTTCTGAGCTTAATATGCAGGTGCTGATGCATTTATCTACTTTATCTTATATATTCTCCATTTACCCTTAATCTAGTAAGAAGCAGTTGTTTAATATAATTCTTTTCCTCACTAGTGTTTGCTGCTGTGCTTCAGAGGCAAGTAAAAGACACTTTATGCCAAAAAACTAAAATTATTTCCACATTAAAGAGCACAACCAAGCAGTCACCTCCTCCCTGCTGCACCAGCGTATGCCTCCAGTGAACTTCACAGCCAGCCATTCATTTCAATAAATAGATTACTTACTTTTTCCAAGCTTGTCCATTTCTTAAGGAAGGCAGATTTGTTTCTAGCATTTCATTGAAATGACTCCCTTCTGCCCCAATCCCCCTCTCAGAAATCAACATGCGCTAAATCCCAGCAGGTTCTCTGCTGTCACCGGCTTTTCTGGAAAGTCCTTGCTCTTCACCAAAATGAAGCCTCAGCTAAACATCAGTTCAGTAGCTGCTGAATTAACTTATTGTCTCTCATAATGAAAAAACTGCAAGTATTGACTGTTACTGGCAGCAGAATAAAGTTATGGAAAAGTCTGTATATTATCACTAACAATAAGTTCTTTTTCTATTTGTACACAAATACTACTATTAAAAGCATCCTTTGTTTTCTGCTAAGCCTTGAGTAAAGAAACTGCTTCCTTTGAAGTTGTACTTTGGAACTCTGCTAAAACAAGGCTCTAAATAACTATTTATACTGCTTCCCACTATGCAGAACAATGTATTTTAAAAGGAAGCCTACCAAAATCAAAATAATTTCCCAAGCCTTCTGTCAGTCCTACTGAAGACACTTCCACTTAAAATGCTTTGTATTTAATTGATCACCTTAAAAAACTTCTTTATTAAGAGTGCCTTATTTGACTACAGACACACACGTAGCTCTCAATACCCCTGTTCTCTGACCCTTTTTTGGAATCTCTGTTTTGTGCCAGTTTTACCCTGTTCCTTGATGTGCAAAATATTCAAACTCCCTTACTGTATGTGACTCTGGGAAAAGGATCATCTTCTCTTTAAAGTAACCTGAATTCTCAGTTAACAAATAGGCATATTTTAAGTATTAAAACATCAAGTTCTCTAGGCACTTAGTATGCCCACAAAAGATTACAAATATCATCATATCTGTCATTTGCCGTATTTTTTTTTGTGCTTACCCTTCCAAATATTGTGCTTGTTTCCTTGTAAAGAACTGCATGTGTATGTGAATATGCTCAATACCCGATTTCCCGTGCACATACACACATTTCATACATTTTCATTTCAATTATGTGAATTGTGAATTCATTCACAATGCAAGCACTTAATCTACACTAGGTTCAGCAGACTCTACGGGTAGGTTTGCTTTATCAACCAGGATGTCTGTGTGACTTGTTGCAGTCACTATTTCCCCTGAGATATCTAGGGCAAGGCACAATGCTTAAAAAGGTAAGAAAGCTCAACTCCATTCACTCCATCAGCTACAGTCTAGCAGGTGTATTTCCAGCTCAAGGTTGTTTGTGACATAGAATATGTGCTGAAGAGCAAGAAGAGGCATAGGATCTGCAAAATCCTAATTAGCCAGAAACATTTCAGAAGACCTGCCGTTAACAGCATCTGTGCTGCTTCTTTCCACTTGCAACACTCACAATGATGCTTGAACTACAAAGCAAGAGCTGTATTAAAAAACTACAAAAGTCTAAAAAACCTCACTGACTACCTGCCCCACTGAACTAACTCTTTGTCGACATCTTTTTCATTAGAACATTTCATTTCAGAAGTCAAATCTATAGAAACGTTACTGTGGTGCCATTGATAACAGATCAAATCCATTTGAAAACTGGTTTCCAAGTTTTCACATAATCCAATGCATTGGCAAAAATTCGTGATGAAGAAATTCTCATATATATATATATATGCTCTGCTCAGATCTGCTATGAGCTATTGCTTTTATATCCAAGTAAGAGATGTAGGTACTCTGAACACAAGGTACAAATTTTCTTAGTCTTCATACGAGATACCCCAAAGCCAGCTAATTCAGGTAACTTTGCTATTTTGAATAATTATCAGATATCCTCTTTCAACAGCTGAAGAGAATGGTTTTCAAATACCTACATGTACCACAAAATACAAATTCATGACCGGTACTTAGCGTTTCAGCACAGCCCTCTAAGTGATGCACATTTAAGCCACATTTAAGCACTGCTGGGTTTGTGGTGTGGTCTTTTTGTTCTGTTGGTTTTGGGATCCTAAGTTTAACACATCTTTAAACACCATTAGATATTTAATTACCAGAAACTCCATGGTCCCTGGCAGAAAAATCAAAACTTTAGAGTAATATCTTTTAATAGCTAAAGTGTTTAGCTATTAGTGTTTAGTAAGTGTTTATGTGACAAATTAGTGATGAAAAATTATTCTGCAAAATTAAATTACTGAAGTTCCATTAACAAGCATTTTGTACCATCCTACAGATTTGATAACTCCCAGAACACAGAATGTGAGATTAATGTTAGGTTTGCATGGTTTTTAGGATCGCACTGTTTTATATGCAAAATTCTTTGAACAGCTCAAAAGTACTCCATAGCTGTTTGACCACAAGACCAGAACGACACTTAGATAACATAATAAGTGACTATCATTTTTAGTGCTGAAAATACATTTTGAACTGAGACAAATTAGAATGGTTTGGTGGAATTTTTTGAAAACCTGATCATGTAACCCCACAATTCAGCCCCATGTCACTGGATCTCTTCTGCTTCCCCCATCTATCTTTTTACGCTATATATATACATTCTTGAAACACACAGCAAGAAGTTCTATATCAGCAAGAACAGATTCTCTTTAAATTCTACTTGATTGCCTATAATTAGAATTATTACCCAGAGTGAGATCTCTCAGGATGAGAAGCAACTCAGACATACTAGACCTTCCCAGCCTTTTCACAGCTGTGCCTCCCAGCTAAAATTATTGCTGTGCAAGTAAACCAAAGCATTCTCAAGTAATTTTTGTAGAATTGCAAAACTTCAAGATTTTACTTGAGATTAAATTTCTGATTTGGTCTCCTCTCTTAAGAAGAAAACTTCAGAGCCTGCAATATGCTTGGAATAGTCCTCTGTAACTGTGGAAATATTTACCCCAGACACATCACTGGACTATATCCGAACTGTCCTAAACTTAAAGACATCAAATATGCTGGGAATGGAGAGCAAATACAGAAGAAAGCCTACCAAGTTACCGGCTTAAGAATGACTGAATAACAGACCAAAACACAGGAAAAATCCAAGACTGGATTTGTCTCAGAGAGGCAAAAATATAAGCAGCAGCAGCAGGAACACCTGGAATGCAGCCTAGAAGCAGTTGTGGACAAGGACTTAGTACAGTATCTTGGGCTTCCCGATACCAGGTCACAGCTGTTGTCTTCCTTAATAAAATAATACATTGTTAATGAATCACCTGTAATAGGTATTTGGAAAGCTATCATGTTTCTTCAAGAGCAGGATACATTTTTAATTGCTAGTTTTAATTTGACATATCTTTCTTCCCTTACTAATCACATAACATAGGTACCAAATATTTGTTCAGATTCATTCCTTCATCCTTTGGACAATGGAGCTGGAAAAATTCTCATGCGTGCACCTTTTAGTATATAAAAAGTATATTTAGTATATCATATGTATAAAATATACAAAAGCAATAGCAAATAAATACCAGCAGAAGAATGAATACTAATGAGCAGCATGTAATTAATGCCTGCTCATCTTCTGGTCTCTAAGTGAAGCCATATGTGTCACCCTAAGATGTGACATATATCATTTGAGAAGAGATAAGAGTGGCAGTCTATAGCTCGGGATATCACGATTCACTAGATGCAGCAGATGTTTTTATTCTTTAATATATATCTCTGACTGAACCCAGAATTACTACGTGATTTACCCAACAATTAACCAATCCAGGGCATCTTAGAAAAGCATTCAATCGGGCTACAGATAAATACAAAGTGATCAGAAGCATTTCCCCCATCCTTTGTTCACATTCATCATGCATTTTATTCCTAGCTTTAAACTCTGGTGATTGCGGCAGCTTTTCAACGGACCTTATATAACACACTGACATGAACATTATTTGTTTCATCTTTTCTACACAAAAATTAGCGGGCATTTCATTATTATTTCTTAGCATTCAGTTCCTGTGAAGGCATCTTAAAGATTTTGTCCTTAATTCTTTAATAAAAATACAGCTTAATAAGATTTTTAGATGGAGGGAAAATTGCAAATTAATGGTCATTTTAATTATTTTGGCAACTAGGCCCATGGCAGATGTCACAGGGAGGGACTGAGACTCAATTTTAGTAACGAGACCAGTTAGAATATTTGCCCTAGAATTATTAGCTAGATGTTCAGTGGATCAATTATATTAATTAAACAGACAAGACTGAAGACAACTGATGTCAATAAATCCGTCAATATGTTAACGAAGACACCAATGCCACCTCTCTCCCCAGGGTAAATACAAACAAAAATCTAGCTGCATACTTCGTGGATGCATTGCTGACTGAAGCAGTAAATTATCCCAGTTACAACTGCAAGCATATAATTTACATTCACTACAAGCTCGTAGGAGAAGCTGAGGAGATAACGAAGAAATCACAGCTGAGTTCCTGAGTCATGGGTGTTTGCAGCTGCGGTAATCCCACCCCCTGGAAATGCTATGGAGCACCACCTGCAAAACTACTACAACTATTGCAATGTGACCAAGCAGGATAAGGCTGTATGAGCACCCATGGTGTCAAGAACAGGATGAGCTGGCTGTAAAAAACCACCTGTACATCCACACGTCACAGCCTGTGTCAGTCCAATTGGGGGCAAGTGTAACAGCCCATGGCTAAAACCACAGGAACTGCAAAGGAGCCCTGTCTGGCCTGGAATCAAGGGTGAACGTTGACTTTTTGATGCTATAAAGCAGTCTGGGTCACACTCTGGTGCTGGTGTTCCTATGCCAGAAGACACAAGTTATCCTTGACCTCTAAGTCACGTTGTTTATTTACTAGTTTTTAAAAAGTACTTTCAAATATACAGGAAAGTGAACAAAGGGATTTTTTAAACCATTTGGTAGTTTTGAGGATGTGAAAGCGAGCACCAGTTTGATGCTCTTTGGTGATGTAGGGTCCATCAACTCAATGATTTCAAATAAGAACATCTCACTGAAGTGGTTGATGCTGAAGAAATGGAGGAAGAGAACAATTCATGGCAAGCCTATGCTTGAAGTTATAACTTATAGAAGGAGAGCAATGCATTATCCAAAGGGGATTTCTTGGGAGAAAAAGCCCTGTCAATATACAGCATGCATACAGAACCAGTGCAACAGGCAATAAAACTTCTAGAGCAACAGCACATTAAAAAGCATCCATAATACTCTCCTCATCTGTTATCTGTAGAAAAAGCAAGGGGGGGGGTAATATGTCAAATGTGTCCAGTTACATAGCTATATCTGCAGAATTACCACAAATTTAGGATCGAACTTTGTGACAGTTTTAAGACAATGGATGTTTTAAAAACCCACATGTACTGCCCTAGGTACTGGGCACTGATAGGTTACTATTTCTTATGTTCTCCTGAAGCCTAGGTGATTTGAGATGAGTCAAGATTAACACAAGAATCCAAATAACATGCTTCACAGTATGCTATTATTATTCAGAGGCTTGAGTAATAAACCCACAGTACCCTGGTTTGAAACATCAATCAAAACACCTTTCACATCCCAGCAACACCCAACAAACAATGCTTCCTCCGGTTCCTCCCCAATCAGCATTTCTTTTTCTGTTTAATATATGCCTCAACTTTGCATGGCAGAGAATCTAGCACTTCTAAAGGGGGTGGAGTGGCAGCTAAAGCTACAAATACTTAATACAGGAGCTCAAATCAAAAGTTTCTTGCCACAAGCATTTCTCTAGTGCACCTTAAAATACTTTAAAAAAAAAAAAATTAATACTTTTTTGTCTGCAAAGTGTACAGAGCTGTAGACAGGGGTAAGTGTTCCAATATTCTGTGCTTTCCTCATATAACACCATCCTAGTACAGGATTCCTTTTACTACCCTTCTTGACCTTCCTCAAGTTTTGTTAATTTTTATAGTGCAAATGATGATTTGGACAAAGTAACCACGTAAAACACAACTCCAAGCACCACCATGAAACATGATTCTTTTTCCCACCACAACTCTTTAGTTCATAATAAGCCTAGCTCTAAAAAGAGCATCCAGTTCCCAGAAGCGTGTAGCAGTGCTGCCCAAAACACCCTCAGAAAAAAATCCCAAACTGGAATTGTCCAAAATGAGGTTTGTGTGGGTTTTTTTTTCCTTCAGGTGTATATGGTTCTCTGATACGGTTTCTAAATATGGTTTCTAATACAACTACAGGCAGGGATTAGGTACAGTGAATTTGTACAGTAATTTGGTGAATTAAGATGTTTAAAAAATCATAGAATCAAGCACCCATCCTCCCAAAGTTCTTCTGCAAAAGCCTTAATGAACAGAATACTTGTCCTTGTGGAGCTCAGAGTATAAAAGAGAACTGTACTCGAGTTCGTACGCAGAACACTCATTTGCTTGCAAGGCCTGCAGAATACATACTTGTAGACATAAAAACCCAAACCCTTGAGTACCATTTGGCAGCTCTTTTTCCTGGCAGCAGAGGCAGGGAGCTTGTCCAGGCGGCCGAGGCCGGGGCTGGTGAAACAGCTGCTCCCGCAGGCAGCCGGCGCGGCAGCGGCTGGGCCAGCTTCTCCCCCCAGAGCCCGCTGGAAGCCAGCCACCAGCCCAGCCAGCCTGCTTACCAGCAGCTCCAGTGGCTACTAACGACCTTGGGAACACACGGCAGGCAAGTTGAGCTCTGCTAGGAGAAGCCTAAAAAACTCTACGCATTTGTTTTTTAAAGACATAATCTATATGCAACTCCATTGCGCAACTCTCTTCAGTTATTAATATTAAAACCAAATATTTAAGTCATTTAAATGACCTTTCAGACCAATACAGACAAATAAAATCGCTCCTGGCAAGTGTCTGCTGCTAAATCCACAAAACCGGGTCATTTCCACAGGAAAGCTTCTGCAGACTTTTGCATTTCAAGTTGAAATTTGATATTATTGAGCAGTTCAACTTGGGACAGCATCTTTGAAAGTCTGAAGGAAAAGGATCAAGTTGCGTAATATTTCATTATTATTTGATGTGCAGAAGCGGGTTGAAACAACTTCAGAAATTCTGATACTACAATTCAGAATGACTAATTCAGAAGAAATCCTGTATGTTTATCCCATTTCCATTCTCATCCACATATAGCAGCCACCAACTTGTTTTGATTAGTACAAGTAATAGAAGAACAAGGAGTGAGACGCAGCACTCATTGGTACTAATTAGCCAGACCAGATAGAAAAATATTCAAAGGATTACTTTTTTCTCCCCATTTTTATTATCTTTTTCAATATAGGTAAAATATTAGCCACACTAAGTCACATCAATGAAGCTGTATTTTCCCCTCTGCATTGCAATATATTTCAAAAAAGGTGTCTTTACAGCAGTAAGTTAGTATTTCCAAAGTGAAGTTCTAGTTCTGCGCCAGGGATGAGTTGTGTTTGTGGAGGCTGAGTTCCAGCCAGCCCTGGCAGACACGCCAACTCAACTGTTTGTGCTGATACCGTAGCCTGGGAATCAAGGTGTGCTCCCTGACTAGATGAATTCACACTCAAATATAGTTCACAAAGCAGCCTGACAGAGAGGGAAGAGTCCCTGTGATATATGCTTTTTGGCACCTCCACAAATATAGTCTAAGCAGGGAACACGTTTAACGCGAACTGTTTTCACTGCAGTAAGAATAAAAACAACCAAACCCAAATCCAACCACCACCCACCCCAACTTCTCTTCATTTTTTAAAGATACTGGGAGCTGTGACTGTACGTGATAATGAACGAGACTTGGATACTCTGCAGCAGAACCTGCCTTTAACCCCCAAGACAGCCCCAGCCCCACCATACAGTCACACCAGCTCAACTTTACCCATTTACAGGAACCCTAAGCTTGTGCCCATGCCTTCAGAGAGCTCATCACAGAACCACAAGTACAGCATGAGACATGGGGTCAGTAATTATCCCACAAGAAACAAAGGCAATTTCAAAAAGGTTTTTATTTATCGATTAAGTGATTTCTGAAAAGAAATATAAAGTACTTACCATTTAGTACACATACCATCACTGTATATTTTCCTTAAGTTTTTTTCACAGTTTTTAGAGCATGCTTAATAGCACAATTGGAATATATTACTATGAAGATGTTTATTCAACTCTTGCTGAAATTCAAAATAAGAATGCTTTCCAATCAATTTTTTAATATATAATATGCAGTTCTACGGGAGTATAAAACCCAGAAATATTATAATGAACTCTAATCATAAGCCTTTTGAACATAAGTTTGTCTAAAACGATTAGTCTCTTTCCCATGAAAATGTCTGAAAATAGAACAGCACTTTATGAAATAAATTTGTTTATTGGTGCAAGCATGGTGGGGGTGCCAGTAAACATCTTATAGTAACCACGCCACGGGGACACGCTTCTGTTTGACATTTTGAAAATGCAAGCACAAAATCTCCTAACAGCATTTAACTTTACCAGCTAACATAGTTTTAAAGAAAAACCCCTAACTTTCAAAAATGAAAAACCCAAATAATAAAATACAACATTCTTCAACTTTGTGGCTGACACAGGTATAAGAATAAATGCCTTGAGAAAATAGCGATTCTTGAGGAGATCCCAAGTGGGCTTTACCATCACTGGCCTTGGAAGGCCTGGTTGTCCAGTAGCCCACAGCTATGAGAGACCACCACCAGACACATAGAGAAGGGTATAAAAAGAAAGGAGATTGGGTTTGTTTAGCCTGGAGGAGCCAACACCAGCTTTCCAGTACCTGAGAGGAGGTCACTGAGGATGAGGGAGCCAAGCTTTTCACCAAGGCATATAGCTGGGACACAAGACAGACTGAAACAGGGGAGCTCCTGACTAAACAAGGCATTTTTTTTTCCCCTGTGAGGATAACTCACACTCCAGAGCCCCAGACCACTCATGAAATCTTCAACTTTGGAGGCTTCCGAGATCTGACTGCATAAAGCCTGAGGAAATTGGTCTCATTTCAGTGTTGATCCTGCTTTGAGCGGGAGGTTGGACTAGGTGACCTCCAAGGTCACTTAGACTGGGACAATTCTGTGATTCAATCATATTCTGATACTTCCCCAGTTTCCAAGAACTTAAAAGTTTGGCGTCTCCCTAACTGCAGGAGCATCTTAAAGGTTATTAAGCCCCGGTAAATTTTTCTTCCCCAACCATGTCTTTTGAAGTTGTCTGAACTCAGTATCTGTATTCTGTGCCAGAGCACTGCAAAGTTTTATTATGCTTTACAAGAAAACAATACTTCTATTTTCTTAATCAGCCTTCACTTTGTGCTCAGTAGCTATGATTTCAGGAGAGGTTGAAGGATTACTCACTCTTACTCAGTCTCTCTATACAGCTCTCAAATCCCACTGACCTTTTGCGCTGCCTTCCCCCATCCCACCAGTCCCTGAAGGCTGAAGGGCCGTGTCATTAATCATTCTTGGTACAGAAGCTATTCCTCAGACCATTTCTGATTCCCTTCTCCTTGGCTTTTACCACTCCACTGCAGCACAGCATCTATGGCTCAAGATTGCTTTTTTGTAAGAAATGAAGTCAAGAAAATTCTTCGCAAACAGCAAGAGCAGCTGTCGTGCCTCGTGCAGTTGCCCTTCTGGCAAGAAAAGAAAAAATAAACATGTTTTTCATGGCAGGCACAACTTTTTACTTCCTTAGAGGAGCTGGATCATCGAAGGCCTATTAACAGAAGTGATGGGAAGAACTTTACCAAGCTGATTATTAGGTTGCAGCTTCCAGATGGAATCATCTTTCAGAGGTTCTCACTGCTTCTCTGGCCAGGCAGGGTAGCGGTGAGGACCAGGGCGATACGCCACCGGCACTAGTCACAAGGGAGACAGATGGTTCTGGAGGCAGCAATCAAAGTTACAGTAGGTAAATCTGTTCTGTTTTCATAATTGTGGAGGCTGTTACATTTGCTAGATGAATTTCAAAAAAGCACGGCTATTAATACAGGTTTTGCAAGCCTCTGTAGTATAGGGTATTTTTGTTCTTTTCAAAGAAGTATTTGAAGATTGTTCCAGTATAAACAAATCGGAATATTTTTTTGCTGGAAACAAACTTAATTGGCTTCCATTTTACTAAGATGGCAAACTGAGCATTTTCTGTAACATTTGCTCCAGAAAAATACTAATTTTAGGTTAACTTAAAATGCAACCAAAAATTAAAATCTAGAACTAACTGCAAATCTATCAGAAGAACACTAGTTTTCTGACAATACTAATATTATTATGATAAACCATGCCACTGATTGCTAGACGTCTGACCCCTCAGTCTTATGGAAGAGCTCTATGAAAGCAGAATTTTTCCTTTATGCTACATCTGATGCCCCCTAAAAATTAAGAGGGGGGGAAATTCCTCATAGTTCGGATTATATTTCAGATAATAATGTGGAGCTGTGGCACACTATATTGCAATGCTTTGTCAGAAAAGCACAATCTTCTGCCTTTGCACGGGCACAAACTGAGAACTGACACAGTTCAGCAAGTGAATGTTCAACTAAAAGAACTTTAATGCCTGCAAGACAGTCTCGAAGAAGATCACAGAGATATACGTGGATTGCTTATATAGGACAAACTCAACACTTGCTAAGACTCTGGAAGAAATCCATGGCAAGAACAAACCCAGCAGGCTCCTGAGGTGGCTCAGCAAGCTGGAGAAATCCTGCAAAAAGCCTTGTTTTAGTGTGTTACAGCGGAGGGTGAGTGGAATGAAGGTCATGCCTTGAGAGGGGATGGCAAAGAATGAGCGATGCTTTTTTTTTTTTTGCTTTTAGATCAGCACTGCATGCTCTTCCTCTGAGGTCTCTGCATGAACTGTAACACAAACTTAAAATAAAAAATAAACATAGGAAGAAAGTTTCTCAACACAAGGCTAACGAGGTCAGTTTGGGCATGATAAATGCCTCTAAATCTTAAAAACTTCTCAGCCAAGTTTGAAGTTTAAGAGACATGAGTAAAAAGGGTTTGGTTTTATTTTAAGCAAACAGCTGACTATCTATACCTATATACTTAAAATCATGTTTCTTGTGGGCAAGAAAAGCTTTCTGAAGTGTTTGATGTATAGGCCAATGCCTCACCTCTCAACTCCTGCTTTAATGTAAATATTTTCTTAATGCTCTAGCCACACTACTCTAGTGCCATCTTCCACGGAAGAAGACTTTCTGGGGTTGGGACTACATTTCCACTGCTGCCACTACCCCCCAATCCATCCACTTCTCCTCCCTAAGTCCCACCTCTATGAGATCCGAGGCGGATGTTCTAGTGAAGCACAGCCATTCTGCGCTGGGGGGGAAGGTGCGACTTGGTTGGGTTGGGGAAGAAAGGCAAATAGACAAATAAAGGTGGCAGCCCATCAAACTTGACGGAGCCAGTGAGAGTTCCACCAACTTTAGTTCAAACAAGAATGCTTTTGGCAAATGAAGAAACACAAATGCCAAGAGTGAGTCATCCGTAGTAAGAACACGACATACAGAGACTTGCCTGCAGCTCTGAGCTGATCTCTGCTTTCTCAATGTATGGTGAACGCTTTGTTACTAATCTGCACAGCTTCTTGAGAAGGTATAATTAGCTAGAGGCATGGATATAAGAGATGTTTTTAAAAATAAAAATAAAAAAAGATGACAAGTTATTAATGTAGGTGGTTCAGACTTTAATTTAAACTGAAGGTTAGTCTATGTGAAAAAATAAACCTTAGAACTCCCTGAAGTGCTCTTGCTATTCCATGTCAACAAAGTGAAAAAAACAGAAGGCTGCTTTTCTTACCCAGGGCAACAGGGGTTCCAACAACTGACACGTTGCAATACAATAAATATTAAGGTGCATTAAATCTGTGTGGAGTGAGCAGGGCTGCGCAAAATTGCGAAATGATTCAAAGTGGAACAGTTTAGCTTCGTACACAATCAATACAGGAATTACCTTGTTGCTATAACAACGCCAATTGCCTGGGTGGGAAAACCACAACCGCTGGTGGTTCCTTCCTGGGAACTGGCTCTTGTCACACGGTGTGTCAGGCAACACCTCCTGGCACTAGAGGCACCGCAGTAGCCAAAGGAAGCAAAAGTCTCACCTCTCCCGAAGATCAATTTCAATAATAATTTTTTCTTTAGCAGCTGAGGGGCGTGAGCTGGCTGCCCGAGGGAGGCCAGATGGCCAGCAAACACTGGCTACTCACCATGGGGTAAAGAATTAGCTTCAACATGATCTCTGCTACCTACAAGCCAAGTCCCTTTTGCTTCTCTGACCAGTACAATCCATCTCATGCGAGTTGTCTTCCGAAACACAACTAGAAGTAGATTTCATACTGTCGAGCGTAACACCAGGTCTCTCTAACATGAGATGAGTCACTGGAATGACTCAGTTCTCACTTGCTCTTGTTATTCAGACACTGATACAATATGGCACTAGTCTGCCTTATTTAAGGCCTATTTATAGAAGCCTGAGTCACTGACTAATGAAAGCCACTTTTTGAGATGAAACGCTGGTCAGGAAGACAGTGCACAAAATTCTGTCTCAGATGCACAGCAGAGACACTACAGGGGTTTCACTAGTCACATCTGAAGCCACACTCGTAATATCAAACTTACTCAGCACTTCTTATTAGTAAGAAGCATGTAGTTTTCCTTCCTCAAGGCCATCTCTCTTTGATATGTATTTAGAAGACTTTATAGAAAATTTAAGAGTGCCCATTATTTTGCATTACTCTTCAACCACATGGACACTTGGCTACTGCACAGAAGCTTTATTATGGGAATATAATCTGTCAAGACCGAATCCATTTTAGGATCAACCTTCATCCTAACTTCTTGGTTGGATGAACAAAATCAGAATTTATAAACAGAGGTAAAAGAACGAGAAGTGAACCTTCGACATGAGCTCATACTCCCTTAAGTGCTTCCCACCCTGAAATATCACAGCCCAGACTGATTTATTAAACTGACAGTAACACAGTTATTTCCCTGCATGGTGCTAAAAAGCATTTTGCTAAACAAACAAACAAAAAAAAGGTGAAACCTACAATACTTGTTTAGGGTCACTTTCTAGATTAAAATAACACCCGTAAATTACAAAACAACAAATACAATTTTAAAAATCGCTTCTAAATAAAGCTTATTTGCTTAACATGCTTGTCTGTCTCCATCCTAAGTGCTGATCTAATTTATTAGATAATTTTAACATATCAGGCTGGAGACAAGACTGAAGGGCAAGATTTCCAAGTTTTCAGTGGCAATAACTTATTCAACTCCTAAAGTGAAGGGTCATGTTATGAATGTGACCCTCATTAGAAGATATTCATGAAAACCTGTGAGTCCATTTGTAAAAAGAGTTACTACAAATAAAAGAATACTGTAAAACAATGTAGAGTAAGAGGCGAAGGAACTGTCTAGACAGGGAAATTTTGTAGGCTCAATACTGCAACTGGCTGGCCAGCTCCAAAAACACTGCCTTTAAGAAGTGTAGTCCTTGCAGGGAGAGAGATTTGCCAGAAATAAAATACAGATAAAAGCTTTCCTACTCTATTACTTAATACTGTCTGGATGCAAAGTCTATATATACCTTTTCCTGCTAATCTGTGGACAAAACCCCACATGCACCAAGTGTCAACAGTCACAGCACCAGAATGTTCTCCTACCCAGACACTGACCTAACCAATGTACAAAACTGAATACAAGGAGGTGTCAGAGTTCAGTTTGGGGATTGGGTTTTTTGGTTTAGAAAAGAAGAAATGTGGCTATTTTTGGTGGTCATGAAATTACAGCTGTGGTTATGAAGGTTGTTTTTATTTTTTCCCATTTGTTCCATTTCTTGACTCCTGCCTCCTTTCTCCTGCTGCTTTGAAGAGGATCGGATGTGGAAGCATTTTGTTCTAACAAAACCAATTCATGTACCAAAGTGCCTCTGGAGGTTTTTACAAGTACTTATGTTTTGGTGCTTAACAGGAAGTAGGAAAATTCCAGGGATTTTCAAATCAAAATGAAGCAAACCAGTGAAATCAAGTCATATCAGAAGAAACTTCTATACCTGCTACCAGAGATATGGAATAAAATAGATGCAGCTTCACAGGAGAGTCAGGCAACTGCTGAAATGTCTTTTTTTTTTTTCCCCCTTTCTTTTCAGTATAAAAAGTTGCTGTTGAAGCAGTTATTTCTTTCAGCTGGTTATTGAAGGCTATTCCATCAAACCCATGTACTTCAGAAGTTAAACAACCTGTCAGGTTTCGATAATAGATGTCTCAGAGAAATATTTCCATCATCTCTTAAGCACTACTATTAAGTAATTTTTTTCTCCTACAGAAATAGATCTTAACA
The DNA here is from genome assembly GCA_004320125.1 of Scolopax mira. Lineage (NCBI taxonomy): Eukaryota > Metazoa > Chordata > Aves > Charadriiformes > Scolopacidae > Scolopax > Scolopax mira. Next base: position 44,184 of record BJBW01011828.1, read on the forward strand.
GTGTCAAATAATTTACTCCACTATTAAAGGTCATTCTAAAAAAGAAAGCTAGATATTCAGCAAAACAGCCACATATGAAGATTTAAAACCCAGTCTGATTAACTGAAGGTTATTTATAGCATACATATGTTTCACGATCCAAAGTATCTTATTAAAGTTTTTATAAGTTGACCGTTCTCTTACATGAAGCATCTGCTGAAAGGAAGCAGATGAACAGATTGTTTTATGCTAAAAACAAGGTTACTTGAAGCACCACTACATTATAAATAATGAGTCAGCAGATGAGTCCCTTGTTTGTAGAAGTTTAATATGACAACACTTCGAATGACATGATTTTGTCACCCAAAACGTTATTCTTTTACTGTACCTGGTCCATTAAGTTTTTGAATTTCATCAAAGCTTTAAAATGACTAAGTCATCTCAGGTGATGGAATGAGATCTCTAAGGCTGACACCCAGGATGCCAGGGGGTGGCACTGGTACCTCAGGGTGGGGGCTGGGGGCTGTCGAGGGATGGATTATTCAGGCAGTATCCAGGAGAGGGCAATGTCTTCCTTTGGAAAAGATTTCCTACTCATTCCCTTTGCTCAGCTACAGGGAAGCTGTATGCAAGCAGGAATAAATAGTAGCGCTATTAGGAAAAATCACAAGCAAATATTCTGAAAGGAAGCTAAGAAAGCATGATTCAGCCTAATTCTGCTCATTTCCAGCCAGAATTAGAGCTATCCAGAATAATGACGTTTTAGACTAGACGAGATAAACTGACCAGAAGACCATCTACTAAGAGTTTCCAAACCCAAATATATTATTGAAGCAAAACGTTCTGGAAGTGGTGCTATCCCAGGTCGGGCCCGGCACTGCCCCGGCACTTCATCGTGCCCTCCTGATAGTTCAAGGCTTTCACTAACGCCCAGAGAAACACAAGGGAATTGTTCTTCTTTTTCATTAGACACTAATTGGGAGTGATTTAAACTCAAATCTTTTGCAAGAAGAGCAAGAAGTCCCACGAGCTCCTCGTGGCCAGGTGGAAGGGGCCCAGAAAGCCAACACACAAGTGCCAGTGGAATTAAGCCTGTTCATTCCCCTCTCGCCATTTTTCAGGACCAGTCTGGGCCTTTTCATCCACCCAGGAACGTTCATGGTGTGGCAGAGGTGGGCAAGTGAAGACTCTTCTTTGAGAAACAGTAACATACCGTGGAGGCTTTTTCATTGACTATGGTTGGGAAACTTCTAAGGCAATTTGGAAACTTTCACTTGAAAATGCTGTAAGAAAAAAAACCCTGAAGAAATTAAGTAAAATTACCCAAGTATTTTATGAAGATGTTTAGAAATTTAGGCCTTTTTTTGAGGTTGCAAGATGAAAATATTTTCAAAATTCATACCACTACAGAACTCCATCAGTAAATCTAAGCTGTAGACTGAAATGAAGAAAACCAAAAAACAATGACAAAATTTCTCCTTTAAGTCAGAAGCAGCAGTGGCTCTCAGAGGCAAAGGAAATGCTCTAAACTTTTACTAAAAGAAATTAGTGTAACAGACCCAGTTTTGACCTGAAGCAACTGATGGATGAGAACAGTATTGGTCCGATTCATTATTAAGATCCGCAAATCAACATTAACGCTGCCTTTTCCTTTTGGGCAGTACAATCTAGACACTGAAAGTACCCGAGTTTGTCAGTCGGGGTGGCTGGTTTGGGGTGACTTGCTTTGTTTTGTGGATTTTTGGCAGTTCGGTTTTATTGTTGCTTTTTTTTGTTTTAAAAAAAAAAGCATCAGAAACCAAAATCCTCAAATGTGTGAGTGCAATAGAGTGCTGAAAGCTGCCTTGAGACACCACGATTGCTATAACTGCATTATAAAAATTGATCACTTTTCACAGCACCATAAACTATCACAGCAGTGCCTTTGGGGCATTTCAAAGGCTGAAAAAAGTGTTGTAAAGAGTGATAAGCTTCAATTCCTTGAGGTAATAATTTGTTGAATAAAGCTACAATGTCCTAAAACATAGCAAAACCCGCATGTTTCAGAAACATAAGCCACACATGTATGAAGTATCCATCTTTATCATCACTTACTTGCAATAGTATAAAATATTTCACTATTATTCTAGCCCGATGGGCTCTCTGCCAGGCTCAGGGAAGAGCTCCCACACCAACTTCGACGCAGAAGGGGGAAATGAGCTCCACAGTTAATCCTGCAGCTGACTGAATGGATATGAAACGATCCGAGTGAGCCATACCTTGTTTCCTTTCTTTGGAAAAGGGCCGCTAATCCGTTACTAATCTCAAAATTGCCTGAAGGCATGTGGCCTTCTGCTGCCTTAATATACGTATCACAATTCAGGTTTTAGAAGTATACTGTTATTTTATTGGATTCTTACCATTTTATTGTGCCCGTATTATCAGCCTTTCTACTCGTGTAAAGGAAAACAAAGTGCTGTGTTTCCTGCAGTTAAAAGTCGCTATTAACCCACGTGCTGCCTCCTCATACTCTTAGGGAGCTGTAGCTCCTCTCCCATAAATACCCGCTTGTAATCGCTCTGCTGACTGCAGGGATCGAGAGTAGGGGCAACCTCAGCCTAGCTCAAAAATTGGCTTCAGCAACACCCTACAACTCTCCTGTTAAAGACTCGAAGAACAGAGTGTGGAGATGAAGGTGCTGCACACAGGCAGGCTGACAGATGGACGCTTCTACTCACTTTCTCCTGCCTGGTACACCAAAGGCTGCCCGGTGCCCAGCCTGGGACGTGTCATTAACACGGAGACCCAGTGATGGATCAGAACTACAGCCACAGCACCTTGGGGATGGCTTTCCTTTCAAGCTCACATAGAATCACAGGATGGTTTGGCTTGGAAATGACCGTAAGGACCATCCAGTGCCACCCCCTGCCCTGGGCAGGGACACCTCCCACCACACCAGGTTGCTCCAAGCCCCCTCCAGCCTGCCCTTGAACCCCTCCAGGGATGGGGCAGCCACAGCTTCTCTGGGCAACCTGGGCCAGGCTCTCACCGCCCTCACAGCAAGGAATTTCTCTCTAAGAGCTAATCTGAAGGCACCGTTTTCCCACCACTTAAACTAAGACTATTGAGATCACATCTCTGTATTTGGGGGGTTGCTTTAGTGTTGGTTTTGTTTTGTTTTTTTCAGTTGGTTTTTGCAGATCTATGTACCCTACTGACTTTTGAGCTTCAAAAGGACTATTGCCTACAGGCCACGGGGTATTTCCTATCACCAACACTAACATATCCCAGGATGTAAAGGCCTACAATTCAATGAGTTGAAGAAGCTCCTTCGTGGTCACAGACAGGAACTAATCACATGTCAGGCAAACTTTTTCAGCAACTCATCATCCCGCCACTGCTACGAGATCAGGGATCAGGCAGATACACCTGGATGAAGCAACAGGGTTTCCCAGGTGAGAGGAGGCTGCCTGTTAGTGGCAACCTTCCTCCATGAGGCTCCCACGGGAGAAGGGCAGAGCACAGCCAGGACCACTGGCCAGAAAACATGGGCAGAACCACTGACCAGAACCACCATGGGATGATGTGCCACAGCCCCTGCAGTCAGGAAAACAGACAGCAGCGTGGCTCGCTTCAGCTAATATGTGCCCACTTGAAGACACTAACTGAAGATGTGAAATCCAGCAGAAATGGCAACCAAGCCACGTACTGCTCAAAGCCTGTGAGCCACTGCTAGATGCCTGTGTCCAGGTTTGAGGCTCTGAACACTTATGGGCTGCCAAGTATCCCGGGAAGCATCTCTGCCCCGCACACAAAATCCAGCATCGCCTTTGTCCTGCTCATGCTCGAGACCTAGACTGTCACCTAAAAATAGAAATGATCTTCCTTTACTATCTGCACAGCAACTCGGGGCAATCAGCCAAAGCTGCTGGATCATCTAAAAGATACCAGTTCCTTGGAATGTTTTGCTTAAGACACCATTTTTTCAACAAATCACTTCAGTTAGTGCCATCGACTTAAACTCCAGTTCTATAAAATTTCAGTAAAGCTTCCATATAATTGAGTGTAAGTAATTTAGAATCTATCAGTATCTTCAAGTATTTAAATCAATTGAATAGAAGTAATGAAGCTAAAGTGTTTACTTAAATGCAAAGTGCATGATATGCATATTCCTTAGCAGGCTTTCTGGGCAGGAAGATACAAGAATGAGAAAAACCTGAACAAGAACTGACCTATGGTGCACATGTGTGAATGCAAATATCTCTGATGTCTTCTGGACACACCTCAAACGTGTAGAGGTTTCTGGAACACCATTTACAAGAGCAGTAAAGAAAGGTAAAGAATAAGGAATTTCATTTAATAGACATTTTCAGTGCTCTGTTGGGTACAGCTGTGGGAAGCTTGGACTTCTGACTTAGTGCAACATCCATCATAACTACACACCAAAAGACAAGGAACATATTAACCTCAAAAAGAAATGTACTTCATACTACCTTTAACAGAAACAGCAGTGTTACATCACAGTGCCTCAGAGCCACCGACAGCCCTATTACTAGCCCACTGCGTGCGGTGTTTCCACTCAGCTCTATCAAGGCTGAATTTCATCTTAAAGGCTGATACACAAGGAAAAAAAGAAATACCAGAGTGTAAGCAAGATACAATCATTCTTTCTGCAGACCCTTTCAAAAGGAGCACGAAGCCTCCTATAAGTACGTGTTGTTTCTGCCTATAAATAGATACACTCTATACGTGTGACTATAAATTGCTGGGGAAAGATTTGAGAGGCATGGGACTGCTCACCTTCATGTTTTTGCATCATGTGCTTTAAGGCAGTGTAAAAAGTATGGCTGATACTGCAATGTTTTTCTCCAATTTTCAGTTTTTTCTGAACCATGCTGGATATGGCCCTCTAGGGAAAAAAAAATACCTAAATGTAGGCAAAAGCTCTTTTATCCTGCTTCTTTCTTGCCAATTCCTTTAGACTGTGGCCACCTCCCTGTACCAAGAAAGAAAAGAGCACAACTCAGGTCTGCAAACGTCCTACTGGGACTGGCAATTCCTTTGGAATCCTTGCACTGCCTCTGGCATAAATTCCCAGGAGTAAGAGAAATATATACCTGAGCTTTTAATTACTCCCCTTTTGTACTTTGAGTTTGTTACACCAGTTGGTACAACAGTGAACTCCTCATATATAAGGTGTAAGTGCTACCTAGATATAATGGTTGTACAAATATTTGGCAAGCAACCAGACGGCATCAGGAATCTAAAGCCTCCTTCGAGGTTTTGACAAGCTCACCCTAACTAGGCACAAAATGAAAAAGCATCAGGGATGTTTCATTTTATGTTACATTTATTTACATCACATTCTAATCGTGTGTGCTCATTTTTGCTAGTTTCACAAGCATTTGCCTTGCATTCTACATTTGTTATAGCAATCAAACTTAAAGACCCAAGCATCTTTTCAATCTAACTTCTGTCTTTATGAAGTCTAGATGACAGCCTTTTTATATAGGCAATTGGCATAAAAATTACAGATGTGGAAAATGTGCAATCAACTGTTGCATTTGCCATAGCACAGAGTTTAAAAGAAAAGAAAATTAAAAAAGCATCAGGAATGAAGGCAAATCCATTTGGCTTTATGACATAAAAGTAGATGAATGAGGAAAACTGGAATAAACTCACCAATGGCAAAATGGGAATGGGAGAGGAGAGATAGGGGTATAGCAGGAAACAGGGAAAATATACATACAGAGGGAAGAGAAAATATTAGACTCTCTTCTTCCTTAAGTATATTATGAAAATAAAAATCTTTGTAAGTTTGAGCATTTACACCTGTCTGTGTAAAACCAGACCAAGTGTGATTGCTAGAGAAGTAATTCTGACATAGAGAAGACAGTGTTTTTCATTTATTGCCGGCCTGATGGTTAAAGTAAAGACACAAGTGACAGTGCTAGGGAAGCCTGTAAACCAACAACCTCTGAAAAAAACAGATGTGGAAACAGAATTAAAGTGACTTTTCCTCAGGCAACTGCCTTTAGTTGGGCAAAAATACTTGATGAGTCTGACACTTTGCATTTGAAAGTAACCAAACCGACCAACAGGGAAGGGAAAGAGGAAAAAAACCCCAGCAAACTGAATTGCTTTTGAATTGAATTCCCTTTCCTACCTCCTCCTGTTTTTCTATCACCCAGGTACCCTCCTTCAGTTCAAGCAAGGCAGGAACTCAATAGTTATGAATAGACTCAGTTTTAGTCATACAAATGTACCCATGAACCTACCAGAATTATTTTTGTAGAGATAAATACAAGATTATTCTGATTGTCTGTTACATCCTTGAATATGGAAAATAATAACTCGAAAATTGGTAGCAGGAGACCAAAACATCATATCCTGGATGTGCCAATTTCAAAGAGGTGCCCTGATGCCGAGAAGGAAGGGCACAGCCTCAAAGCACAACCACCAAGCTGCATTTTTTCCCTAATATGTAAAAGTTCCAGAAGTTTTTTACATCTTAATTTCACAAACTTTATAAAGAAAGAGGTCATCTCCATGAAAAGTTTTCACGAGACTCAGAGACATACTTGCAGAAATGAATGAATATAATAAAGATCCAAAATGAATATGTAGTTAAATATAAGTACTTTTAAAGTTCAAGGAAATTTTTATGTAATTCTGATTCGACACGTTATCTTGTGCACATTAAGCTGCTATCTTTTAGGCTCCAGTATGTACGAGAAATTTAAATAGTCTACTGCAATAAATGCAGAACTCCTATTCTGATGAAGGTGTATGTTTCAGGAAAGAGAGAGGAGCAGAGGTGGCAGAAGAGTCTGCTCTGATATGGGACTGGACTTCAAGAAGAACAAAAGGAAGCAATAGCTGTTTTGAGCTGCATTAGGCTGCTTAGCTACTGCCAGCTACCCCCCACTGGTGTTTTACAAGCCCATTCCGGCTGTTGTATACACACAAACCAAGGAAAAGATTCTGAGACACAACATAAGACTCCATCCCATGCCCAGGGCTCCAGTGAATTACCTTTTGGGGGTTCCCTGCTGTTCAAACCAGAGCGTGCAGCTCTACATGAAAAATACACCATCATTCCATTACACAAACATCTATTTACGTACACAGATAAACACAGGTATATATACAAACAAGTAGGCTTGCAAGAAAATCCAACAAAACCCTGAGATTTTTTTCCTATGTGGAATAAACAATCATACCATGAGTTTCCAAGAGTAACAAAGACTTACATCAACCACACAAAATGGATATTTACATGGATATATGTAACCCATCCCCGAACCTCAGGGGCTGTCCTGTCTGAGCCAACAGGTTCAGCAGGCTTAATTCACTTTATGTTCAGAACAGTTACCTCTTCCTGATGGATACAACGCTTTGTTGACTTTAGAAAGTCAAATAAATACTGAAAAGTCTTGCTAAAATAGTACAATATGCAGGACTGGTGTAATGAACAGAAAGATGCCAATGCTTTGGGGATAAAAAGCATCCTTTCATAGGTCGCAGAACCAAGCCTTAGAAGCCCAGGGAGACCCCCAAAAGACATTCTCAAACAGTGTGGTGTTGGCATGAAAGCATTGAAACATCTTTGTAACTCAAGTTTCATTTCTGTGTGGAAAAGTGAGTTGTGGTATCTAACCAGTAGCTCAAGAAATCAGGAATTAATCAGATTAAAAAAAGATTAAATTTGAAGGAGTGCTATAATTGCAAAATATGTTATTCAGAAATACTTCTGCCTCTAAAGATGAGTCTAAACTCCCTCCCGTAGCAATGCTTTTGCTTTGCTTCCCTTTTCCAGTTTCTTGAAGTTGTTTTCTGTAGGGAGCTTGGGGTTGGTTTTGATTTTAAAAGGAGATTCCTTCTGTCAGCAGGGCTGGGGGCACTGACAGCCGTTCCCAGCGCCCTGCAGCAGACACCCCCAGGCACGGGTCATCTGCACCACCTACAATTCAGCTGGAAGTTTGGAGGGTGGAAGGACACTCTTCCCTCATCTATCAACTTTCCATACTGATTTACTGAAAGATTGAGTCTCGATGCATTAATGCAGCTGGAAAACACACACGTAGAGATAATCACTCCTCATTTTGCCACTGGTTTTCTACATCCTCCACTGTACGCTTCAAGCACTCATGCATCAAGCCTTGGTCCTATTCTATATCCAGGTACAAAAAGATGATAATTAAAAGCCAATTCCACCAAATAAACGGCCCACACTCTGTTATTATTTCTCCCCCTCCATGCTTGATGATGAAGCTGCCATTCTCCAATGGGATGAATGTCTTTCCTTCCTGGCACCATCTTTAATACCCCTATCAAACACCACCTTCCAGGCTTATCATTCATTGGGTACTTCTCTCCTCCTGAGCGCAGCAGAAACTGTACTCTTGGCAGCAATTCCTCCTCAATCTTCATTAACAGCAGAGTTGTTCTTTAATCCTTCCTGACTTGCCCTCATATTTTGTTTCCAACCCTACACCTCCTGTTTGCTAAGTCTCATTTGCTGCTCACTTTGCTCCCTACTACTGTTCCTGCCCTAGAAGTTTGTGTTTCTTTTTTTGTCTCCATACAGCCAGTTCCCTGAACACCCACAGTGTCTTGTCCTGACCTAGGAAAGGAGAAGCCACTGTTTTGTCTGGCCCTGCTTCTCTTCTCACTTATCAACACAATGCAAGGACACAGTGGTTCCCGTGGGACACCACCCCACTAGGAAAACACTCCTGTTTTCTTAAATTAGTTGATGTTGCCCATTCCTTTGATGAGAATGTTGATCTTTGCCACAAAAATAAATCATTTGGTAGCTGGGAACAAAGCACTCCAAAAAATTTAAAGCCCTAGAGAAATCATAAAGCTGGAAGGAAGCTTTAAAAGCAAAGCGTGTGTTCTGTGCACTTCTTTAACACTTCCACGTGTAAATTAATTTAAACAAGAATCATAGAATCATCTGGGTCAGAAATTACCTTCAAAGGTCATCTAGTCCGACCCCCCCACAGTCAGCAGGGACACCCCCAACTAGACCAGGTTGCCCAGGTACTCATCGAGCCTCCCCTCGAATGTCTCCAGGGAAGGGGCCTCAACCACCTCCCTGGGCAACCTCTTCCAGTGCTCCACCACCCTCATTGGAAAGAATTTATTCCTACTGTCTAATCTAAATCTGCTTTTCTTCAGTTTAAATACATTGCCCCTCGTCCTGTCCCTGCAGGCCTTTGGAAACAGACTCTCCCCAGCCTTCCTGTAGCCCCCTCAGGTACTGGAAGGCTGCTATTAGGTCTCCCCGGAGCCTCCTCTTCTCCAGGCTGAACAACCCCAGCTCCCTCAGCCTGTCCTCGGAGCAGAGGGGCTCCAACCCCCTGAGCATCCTCATGGCCCTCCTCTGGACCTGCTCCATCAGGTCCATGTCCTTCTTCTCTTGAGGGCTCCAGCCCTGCACACAGTGCTCCAGGGGAGGTTTCACCAGAGCAGAGCGAAGTGGCAGAATCACTTCTCTGGACCTGCTGGCAAGAAATGGTGTCAATCCTGAATAGGGAGGTGTAATTGGATTTTTTTATACTAAAATTACTACGCAATCACATAAACATTGACAACTCTCATATCTGTCTCATATGGAGATTTCCACTGTCCTCATTCATGACCACATCTCTGCACTCCAGAGCATGAAACCCAAGGGCACTATTAGTCATCAGGACGATAATTTTATTATAATATGAGTTCCCCACCCACCCACCCCCATTTAAGAAACCATTTAAATTGTAATTTCAGACTCACAACACATCCATGCGTTTACCAATGTGTTCCTTTGTTAGCTTCATGGAACAGAAATCCACATTATCTGCAGATGGCTACGGCAGCACCATTGAACGGTACCAGACTCAGTACCCACCTGTACCAAATTCAACAGGCTGGCTTCTAGGCTCACTCCATCCAAGCCCAGGTCACTATTCTCCTGACAGCTTGAAAATGTTAAACTACTTAATGCTTCTTTTCCAAAGCTAAGTGTTCCGGTATTGTTGGGATTTTCAATGACTGTAATTATCTCATGTCGTCTCACAAACTACACTTTTCTACAGGAATACTGCTCATAAATAGGATTTTTACTGCCTCCTCACTGGAACCACATGTTAATGAGCTGGTTGGATAACAACTCTCATAATGTTTCCACTGCATGTGGGCTTCCTGCTTCCCATATAACAAAGGTTTCCATAATGCCAGTGTACTGGGAATCCAGCAATCTTCTGGAAGGGTGGAGGACATGACCCCCCCATCTGTCTTTTGCCATACCACTGAGACGCTTACACTCATGCTTCTAAGTTACAAGCCATTTTTCAAAATCAACTCAAGGTAAAACATCTTTCCAGATTAATTCTTTGGTCAATATGGGCACGATGAAGGTCTGGAACCACAGCTCTCCCTGAAGTCAGCGAGACAAGGTACAGACAAAAATACCTGCACGATCACCTTCACATCACAACTTTTAAATTTTCTTCTGTCTCCAAATAACACGAACACCCTCAACAGTCTTGTACAAGAGAGGGGTGCAGTTCACTCTCACACATCAGTGGAACCACCATGGAGCACATGCTGGAGGGGTTCTGCCTGTTTTACCAGACGCCCCTCCCCATTAATGCTCTTAATTACATGAGTGTTTGAAGTGAAACACGTATCTAGTTCGCTGAGACAAAAATCTGCTCTGAGCAAATTATCTGAAGGCAGATTTGTTACAGACCAGTGTTTGACTGTAGTACCCCATCTCATTAGCAGGTGCTGATCCCACTAAGTAATTAGCATGTTTCTTTAGCCCTTAATCCTACCCTGATACACAGCAGAGGGAAGCATCCACGGGAAAGACACAGCAGCAGCTGGAATAGGCAGCTCTGCACAATTAACTAATTAGCTAAGCAAACATAGGGGATGCAGAGGTTGAAGGAAATGCTTGGGCTCTTCTTTGAGACCATTACCTAGAAACAGACCTGAAACAGGACATTCCTGTTCAGTCAGTTTTAAGCGGTATGCAAATGTAATACTCGATAAACGCTTTGCACTAATGACTATGGGGTTGGTTTGGTTTCATGGAATCACGGAATTGTCAGAATGTGAAGGGACCTCTAGAGACCATCCAGTCCAACTCTCCTGCTAAAGCAGGGTTGGCCAGAGCACATCACTCAGGAACATCCACGTGGATCATGAAGATCTCCAGAGAAGGGGACTCCACACCCTCCCTGGGCAGCCTCTTCCAGGGCTCTGGCACCCTCACCGTAAAGAAGTTTTTCCTCAGATTTGAATGGAACTTCACATGTTCCAGCTTGAGCCTGTTGCCCCTTGTCCTATTGCTGGAAACTACTGAAAAGAGTCCAGCTCCAACATCCTTCAACCCTTTAGATACTTATAAACATGAATAAGGTCTCCCCTCAGCCTTCCCTTCTCCAGGCTGAAGAGTCCCAGCTCCTTGAGCCTTTCCTCGTAAGGGAGGGGCTCCAATCCCTTCATCATCTTTGTTGCCCTGCGCTGGACTCTCTCCAGCAGCTCCCTATCCCTCTTGAACTGGGGGGCCCAGAACTGGATGCAGTATTCCAGTTGTGGCCTCTCCAGTGTAGAGTAGAGAGGGAGAATGACCTCCTTCTACCTACTGGCCACGCTCTTCCCTCTGCAGTCCAGGATCCCATTGGCCCTCTTGGCTACAAGGGCACGTTGCTGGCTCATGGAGAGGGTGCTATCTACCAGGACTCCCAGATCCTTCTCCTCAGTAGTGCTTCCCAGAAGATCCATCCCTAACCTGTATTGGTGCCTGGTGTTCTTCTTCCCCAGGTGCAGGACCCTACATTTGTCCTTGTTGAAGCTCATTTTCTTCTCTGCCCAGCTCTCCAGCCTGTTCAGGTCATGCTGGATGGTGGCACAGGCCTCTGGAGTGTCAGCCAGCACTCCTAATTTGGTATCATCAGCAAACTTGCTGAGGATACACTCTGTCCCCTCGCCCAGGTCATTTATGACTATGTTGAACAGGACTAGGCCTAGTATTGACCCCTGAGGAACACCACCGGTCACAGGCCTCCAACTTGACCCCGCTCCATTAATTAGAAGCCTCTGAGTCCTGTCACACATCAGGACTCAATCCATCTCACTGCCCCCTCATCTATCCCACACTTCCTTAATTTTCTAATGTGGATGTTATGGGAGACAGTGTCAAAAGCCTTTCTGAAGTCAAGGTAGATGACATCTGCTGCTCTCCCTTCATCTTTGTCAAGCACTAGGACAACAGCAACCTGTTGCACACCTCCTCCTTGCTTTGTGACTGCTCCAAGACTTGCAGATTCTCAAAACTTCGTAAAACCACATCAGCTTTGTTCTTGCCTAGAGCCAACCAAAAGGGCTCTTGTTTTATACTCTGCTGCAAATTCCCTGGGAATTTGCATCAAATTCTGAATTTGAAATATCAAAACTGAAAAGAAAATTGCTAGGCAAAAATCTCAGGTGCTGTGCAAAAGACATCATGCTATTTTAAAAGAAAAAGCAAATTATAAAAATCCCAAAGCAGCCACAACAGTTAAAGGACCAGCAGGCAGTTTTCCTTGGTCTTCAAGTGGTCAGGCTCTCAGAAGGAAAGGAAACTCGGAACAGATAGCAAGGTCTAGTACATTAAGCTTGCCAAGGTGGCTGGAAACCAGTATGATGAATCCCACTGTGGTAGGACAGGAACAATTCCATGGTGACTAGGCTTGAAATGCTTTAACTTCTCTGGAGTTTTCCAACAGTGACAATACAGACCCATTAAAGCTATCATTACTGTACACTAAGTACCTTTGAAATTACTTAGTAAAGGCAATTGTAGCATATAGATTAAAATTCCTATTATAAATACAAAACCAATTGAAAGCCAAGCAAAGGTATCTCAGCTTCTAAAAAAATTCTTAATTTCCAAATACATCTTGTAATCAAAACAAGAAAACCCCACTCATTGTTTGTGACTTGTTGGACATTGAACAACACATCCCTATTATTACCATGTATTCCCTCTAAATGGTCCTGCTCCAATAATTTATAATAAAAACTGATTCCTATGCTCAGTTACTGATCGGTGCCAAGAATAAGCCTTTCCATTAGTTTAAGCGATGGCACTAACCTACCCACCATTGCAACCACCCCAAACCAGAAGGCAGGTTGGAACTGTTTCTAATTATAGAGCATTAGATCTAAACCGAGTTCCTTTGTTTGCACAGATAACTGTATTTTATTCCTCCTCCTCAGACGGTGCTGGTGTGCTGCTGCTTTTTAACTTTGAAAAAGTCAACCAGTGGTACTTTAAACTAGTTTTGTTCAGACCAGAAGATTCACTGTAAATATTAAAGCTGTTCATTATATACTCCATGTAAAAGAAAAGCGTTATTTGCACTTTAAAAAGCAGTTTATTCAATCAGTTCTTGTTGTAATTGAATAATTTAATGTAAATAAACTGCCCCTAAAATGTACAAAGCACCTTTTCTGAACATAAATCTCTCTGCCCCCATCACCTCTGTGAAGAGAGACCATAACTCTTTCCTACCTCCGTAACAACACCCAAGCTGTCTGCTCTTCATCAATGTTATCAGCTCTCTATTAAGGGCTTCCCCCAAAATTGATCAGTTTTTTTCCATAAATTGATCTTGCAATAGCCTTAGAAACTCCTGGAAACAGCACAATAATTCCTTCCATTTTCACACGCATCGGCAAAACAACGACGTTACAGTTTATCTTGGGATTATACTGAAAATTCACTGAAGAGCTCGTAGGAGGAAGACTTGAAACAGGAGGTAATGAATGGAAAGCCACTACAAGTCCAATCATTTGTCATTAGCCATGCAGCTATGCCTTGCAAACACTGATAAATGAAGCCAGGGAACAAGACTGAGATGGTGTTCTCCAAAACATATCTCCCACTGCTGAAGAGTCTTCAAACAGTTAATGATAAAAACATCCCAATGTCCTCCCTCCTCATTGAGAAGTTTTAGGCACTGTGGATTTAAACCATATTTATCAAACAGAGGCAGAGTTTGTGTAAGCTATTTATTAACATGAGTTTTGTTCCTCATCTAAAGTATCAGCAACATGTCTCAAAAAGCTGCATTCTTGAGGAAAGCTAATAGACACTTTCAGAAGCCTGGAAATAGTCAAGGAAATAAAGGCGTGGTACACATCAAACTGGATTGAGCTTTCCCTGGTCTTTTTATAAAGTTAAAAACCATGATTTTTTCCAAAATATTTTTACATATATAAAATGTATTTTAGAGTATTCTGGGAAAATGAAGTTTGCTCTTATGTTCAAGCATTTGAGGTAAAATCGCAACAGTACTTGTAAAGCTTCCCCTCTAATTCATGTTTTCCTCCCTCACCATCCACATCCAACAGCACCAAAACCGGCCATTTACTTTTCAGCTTAGTGCCCTTGGATCTTTAGGAGGACGAAATGGTCAAGACCCTTGTCTCCTTCAAACACCTCCATAACTCAGTGCTTGATCTGATGAAGCCTTACAAGGGAGGTACTTGGAGAAGGCAGAGATTTGCTTGGGGTTATTGACACAAGGGATGGGCACCAGGTGCCACCGCTGAGTTACATTCACAGGATCCAACGGGTACACTCACTGGTGCCAGCAAGGGGTTCTCTCACTGATTTGGAACCTCTGGTTCATCTATTTTGCCAAATCTAGGGCAGGCAAAGCAGGTTGGAGAGGAAAGTCAGGTCACTTCTATGCTGCTGGCTTGGTCTTGTGTCACCACTGAGACCAACGAGCTGCTCTTCACGTTTTGGGGACAAACTCAAACCAGCCTGCCCAGCAGGCAGCTTCAGACCATCTACCTATAATGCAGATCGTGATCGGTATTTGGTGTTTTTCCTCTATAGCTATAAGCAGCCCCATGGCTTTGGCATCTGTACATTCACTGTAACATGAACAGGAATGCAAAAACAAACCCAAACCCTGCAGATTTAAATCATTAAATCGATAACACTAAAGCAAAATTCACTGTTTACCAGATCCTTTTTGTGTCTAGAACTTGTATTTGTCACATTTTGCACAGTAACAGAGGCTTCTAGCCTTTATATATTCTAATATGATGAATCACACTATGTTACTGAGCTACTCTCAGCAGCAATCTAAGCTTTAGAATAAAATCACTGACTACAGCAGCCTTAAGAGGAAGAACAGAAAAAACATCATTAAAAATATTCCCTGGAAAATAAGCTTCTATGAATGAGGGGGAAGTAATTTTGCATCAAAAGGAAGCGTTCACTTATGTACTGTGTGTCTTTGTAGTTTGTTACTTTAAAGCAGGCCTTTCTAGGAACTATCAGGAGGAGAATGAACTTCAGTAACCCCATGAAGGGCTGAAACTGTCCCACTGAGTCAGTGCCCCTCTGATGGACCAGGCAACTTCAGCAGCAAGTGCTGCTCAGGAAAACCAGTCTGATAAATCCTAAGGCTGCTCTGACAGGCAGGGATGGTTGCCGAGTCCCCACAGCAGCATTATTTTGGCCAAGTATGAGTGCTGTTCTGGCACTGGCACCTTCACCACCCACCTCCAAGGCAATCACCTGCACCAAAAAGGGAGGGTGGCTCGCTCCTGTGTCACCTGCCCAGAGATGGCAGCAGGAATGTCCTTCCTGCAGGTCCTCCAGCACACCTTGGTTCACCCCATTCCCATGCTTCCAAACACCCCTCAGATACTCTCTTGAGAGTAACACCAAGAGGAACCCTCAGCCACCACGTATCCAACTTGTGGGTGCTCTTCAGAGCAAAAGTGACCCCGGAGGTGTCACAGATCTCTGGGATGCCTGTTCCCAATGCTAGATTGAAGTAATCTGTCCCAGACCCTAAAAAGATGCCAGCTCTACTACATTTGACCACAATGTCAGTACGTATACCTGGTGTAGCACCCACAGCCAGGCAGTTAACGCCATGCTATGCCCCACGTGCTGCAGGCCACTGGGGATTTTTGCTTTGCTGGGAAATGCAAAAGGTATTTTCCACCCTTCACAGCTGCAAATGATCACCCTCTCGCCTGTGGTATAACCTTCAGAGTGTCTCTGAATCCCCAGGACAGCTCTTTGGGTTTTGTTTCTTAATACCTTTTCCTCTTCCCAGCATCTGACCCGTTACACCCACTTTCACCAGTGCTGCCACTAGGTGACAATCAGACCACACTGAGACAATTCTTTGTCTTAGCAAAAAACTGAAGGAGAAAAAAATAACGGCTCAGACTCTTTGGTTTTGCAGGGAAAAGATCTGACGTGCCTTCTGGAAAGAATCACTGGATGTTATGCAGCAACACTGGCACAAGCCACAGAGCCAGGCAGTCTGAGGGACACTTGGGACACGAGACAAAGGGTAATAAGGATAATATGCTAAGGCAAAGCACACAATTCTCAAACTTAGGAAGGGGAAACAGTGATGATTCAACCCAAGAGAGCAGAATCCAACCCAATGGTACCCTCTTGAAGCAGGAGCGAAATTGAGAGTAATCCACCAAAGCAGCAGAAAGGGCCAAGCCTCACATCTAGAACTAGAGAAATGCCTCAGATCCAGAGCATGGTCAGATCTGGATTGTTTAGGACTGGAAGGTCAGAGACATGTTAATATTGCTCTATCTGAGCAGCTTTTACAGGTGCTTTAGTTTTCTCAGGATGCAGTAAAAGAAACTTTCTTGCTTCTAAACTTCCTTGTGCATGTCCCTTTCCAGACAGAAGCAGCAAGAAGGAACCACAGCAGGGACTATCAGCCTGTACAGGCAACAAAAACGAGCACACAGGTCTAAACTGCCATTTCCTCTCCAGCATTTCATATTGTAGTTCCAGAGAGAGCTCTATTCCCTGCACGGTGACTCCTGGCAGCACCGGTGGGAATGTTGGGTATCACAGCCCCTGCTGTTCGTGCAGACTCCAACCTCTGCTCTCATCAGGAGGAAACTCTGGAAGCATTGCATCATCAAGCCTGTGATAAAAATAACTTCTCAGGTACCAATACACATATTTTAGCAAAGGTGTGGCAAAATTAAATACATTTTCCTGAGAAGCACTGATGGCACAACCACTTGGGCTGTGTACACCGTGACAACGACAGCACAGGGCCAACGTTCTTCATAAGAAGGATCTTACAGCACAGTTGACTGTACACACACCCATCAGCCTGATGCTTCTGTTTGGAGTGTGGCTTTTCTATCAGAAGCACGAGATGCAACACATTCACGTCTCCTACTCCTCAAGTTCATCTCACTAGTGGAAAGTAACGGACAGTGAGAAGGTTCCCAGCCCAGATTTTTCTTGGGCAGGACAGGTCCAAACCTCAGCGCTGGAATTCAAACAACAGGAGCCCATTACCGTGACTGGGATAAAGCACAAGCCAACCAGAAACAGGAAATTAGTCTAATGGTAGGAAAAAAGGTTGGTTTTGTTAGAGAAATGTTGCTGGAAAAGAAGATGGACTGAAGAGGTCTGGTTTTTAAAGTCTAAATTCAGGCTTCTTCCCTTTTCTTCAGGGAAGCTCTATCACATAACTAGAACAGTGGTCTTTAGTTTTAATTTTATTTATTTTTTTTTGCATGCTATTTCTTTACTTATTTGCTTCCTCACTTCTATGAAACTGGTTTTGTAAATGAAGGTGACAGGTGGCTTCCTTCCCTTGGCAATCACCATGACTGGACTCTGGACGTGTTTCAGCATCTAAGGAGGTGTGTGTCCAGTTACCAGCAGCTCTTCTCTCCCAGTAACTTCTCCAATGCTCTGACGCCAAAGCTCAGTATTGAACAGCATCCATGTTAATTAATTCTAATTTTAGTTCCACCTCTTTTTGACCACCAATAAATACATGTTGCTTTGTAATCCAGCACTGGGATACGTTCCAGCATTACAGAGTTTGGCATTTTAAAACCATTTCTGTTCCCATCCCATTCTTCGATAACCTCAATATGTTTGGCATATGAAAAAAAATATACATATCTGCTGTAGGGTCAAGTAAAGCCTATGGGAGGGTAATTCTAGCAGCAATATCGCTCCTGGAACTGCAGGCAATATGGCACAGTGATGCCATTTGGTATGGAAATGGCTTGCTTTGCAGAAAGAACATGATCTGTTTGTCATTAAAACACGCTGAAGTTCTTCCAAGGGATCAGCTACTAGAAAAGACAATTCTGCATCAGAACCACCTTCTGTGAAAATCCTTTCCTTTTCCCTTATGTAGCTTTTATACCAAGACAAAACTTTAATTCTAAAAGAAAAACACACCCTTTCTTTGCATCTTTAGAGAGCCTTTTAGAAATAAGTAATTACAGAATGGTGTTTCTATTAGTCTCAAGGCTGTTGTCCAACTGTTCCTCAGATATTTTAAACTAAATGTATTTCAAGGAGCTGCCAAAAAGATGAATTTTATTTAATTCGAGTAACAGATCTAGGTATTTAAAACTATGCCTTTCTCTGAATCCCTCTGTGACGACAGCTATTATCTGCTGCTTTCATGGTAGGCAGTGCTTTTCCTTGGGTTTATTACTGAGGAAATTAAGCGTTACAGCTGGTGTCAGCCCAACATGACATGGTTTCAGCACTCTGCAAAGTTTCATATCCTCAGGCACCTTCAAATTACAGTCAAAAAGAGAGGACTTCCACTAACTGGAAATACAAGGCAATAAATAACTGGGGTCTAAACTGACTGGGGGAAGAGGGAGAGCACTCTCTGCTGCCTGCACAGCTCAGCCTCCTCCCGCAGCATCCCGTCCCAAATCCATCCCTCTGATCCAGCTGCACTCCTCCCGCACAGGAGAAGGATGGCATTTGCCATCTGAAAAGCAAAAGAGCCTCATAAATAATAGAGCACAGTAAAAACATAACTGTCTTCTTACTTAAGTCAGCCTTAGTGCATGATGCTCGTCCCACGCACAAACGTTTCCAATCTAAGCCACTACTCTGTAAACAGAATTTTGATTAATCCCACTGAGGATTCTCTCTCCGATATCTATTCCATAGCTCAGTATGATATTCCAAACCAGTGAAAAATACTCAGAGGTACCATAGTTACAGAAAAGCTTACTTATTAAATACATTCAGCCTCATCTATCTCTAATGGCAAATGAAAACCCAATCCATCCGACACTAAAAAAACTCTTTTTTGCAACTTTTACACTTGCCAGCTCACACCTGACTATCCATAACAATGAACATGCAAATGGTTCTCCATTTTGTCTCTTCTTGTCCCTAAAATATCAGTATGCCAGCATGTGACAATGAAGAAGAGCAAAAAATGCAGCTGGTAACTGGTGATGGATTTGCAGTGAGATATTTGGCTTGGAAATGTTCTAGTCCATTATGTATTACTGCAGGCTGTCTTGAGAAGATGCCATGAGCTACTGGGATGGGGAAGGCAGTGTTCACACATTCATGCATCTGGTTGTAACTTGGAGCAGTTGCCAGCACTTTCCTGGAGAGCTGAGAGACACCAGGGCAAGAGGAACAAATTAATTTCACAAAGAACGGGTACTTATTGAGTTCTGTGCTGTTAGACCTCGATTCAGGGGACAAACAACAGAAGCAGACCATGTCTTCAGTGAGAACTGCAAAAGTCTTTCTAACGTAAAATATTAAGTAATTTAGCACAAGGGCTGCCACCAGCACTCCTTGCAATAGACCATTTTCAGCACTTTTGGCCATTCAACGATTGTCACTGATTAAATTCTAATTTCAAATAGAACGGGAACACAGAGCTGGGGGTATTCCCTGCCCCTCTTCCCATTGCTCCCATTTCAATCCACACACATACTGGGTTCTCTGTGAACAGTCAGCCATCCCACTCTGCTTACGGAAAAGGGATTCACCCAGAGCCAGCAAAATACAGACTGGGGAGATACTTCTCAAGTAGAAATGAAAACAGTAAGAACCGAGAGCTGCCCAGCTGAGGGAAGAGCACCCTCCCAGCTCAGTCTTCCAAACACGCCAAGGAACCAGCTATGAAAAATGGGCTGTCAGCACATCTTCACCCACTGCCTTATGCATTGATTCAGCCAAAGAAGTGGTCACATTAGATGATAAAATCTAAAAAAAAACCCAACTAAAAAAAACCCCACCAAACCCCAAAACCTTACAGACTTTTTTTTTTGCAGTTTCAGATATTTTTGACAAAATATAAACTGCTTCTAAGTAAGTTTTCACTCATCATTAAAAGTATAAATTGATTCTCCTGCAGACTAGAAGAGTTAAAAAAGAACTGCAGAAAAAAACCACCCAACAATAAAAATTCTTTACAGCCAAGTTACCTCCCCAACCAGTGAAAGGGGAAAAGACAGATGTGAGAACAAAGCAGGTTCTGAAGCAGCTTATGCTTTAAATTAACTTCAGTATTATAATCAACACACATTTTTCTACTTCCATCCCATGTATTGGAATATTAATGATTTATTTTTAACCAGTTTGCTCCCATTTACATTTTAAATTGATAGCTATAGTACTAATATAGTACTATGTATAATACAGTAATAAAATATATTACTATTAAATTTTCTGTTGAGGGATGGGGTTTGGTTTGGGCTTTGCTGTTAAAACCATTTGTCCTACAAAAAGTACTTCGTGGCCTCACTCACAAAAGGTACAGTTTAGGTACAATTTCAAGGAGTATCTTCACAGCTTCTCCACAGAAGCAGGATTTAGGATGGCACATCTTCCACTCTACCCAGAACAGATGATTTAAGATCTGAATAATCTTAGAAATATGTCATTAATAACAGAATTAATGCTGGATTACTGAGAAATACTGGATTCCACTGGAAATCCTAGTTTTCTGGCCACTGTGTTCCAATATGAATCTGAACAGTCAGAAGAGTGAGGTTTTGATCACTGAAAAGCAGCAATGAATTTCAACTCCAGAAAAGCATCCTTTTGTGTTGCTGTTAACCTGTGCGATTACCTGAGTCCCGCGGTGCTACAGAAACTCTTGAGGGTGAGCCATCTCCCTGGAACAGGCTGTCAGGTCACACAGCTGCAGTTTTGGCTCGAACCATCAAATTGTTTGCAGGTGCATAGAATCATCATTATGATTTTCTGACTGGAAACTATTTCATGTACCCTCTAAAGAAAACCTGCTCTAAAGGGCAAGGCGTTTGTTTAATACAAGGCACCCATGATGTATTGAGAACATTTCCAAAGTAGAGGTTGAAATATCCATGTATTTTTCAGCAGCTGATTTATTTTAGCCTTTTTTTTTAAAAAAAAAACAAAACAAAACAAAATCCACAAACAAAACTGACACAGAAAACCTGCTGAAATGTTTACCTAAATGCAATGAAACATTCCCACAGTCTGCATTTCACTACCCAGCAGGCTACCCTACCCCTTTAAAATTAATACACATTTTTTTAAAAAGGAGTATCACATAAAACTTTAATACCTCATTATCATAACACAGTTTAAGCATATGTAAGAAATAAGAATATTTATAAGACTACACCTTCTAAGACCAAGGATACTTACTGAATATATAAACAGGAATAGCTTAAGATATTTAACTTCCAGCATTGATACTCCAACACTAACTGCTACAGAAATATTCTTAAAAGGCTTTTCTGCCTTTTACAGACCACAAAAAGGTTTAAAAAAAAAAAAAAGAGATTTTCAATACCCATATTTTTACTCTCTCACTTCCACTTTAAAGCACAGATTTGTGTTGCTTTCTTCTACTTCCAACATTAGGTTGCCGTTTACATACTCCTGTTTCTCAGCCAGCTGAAAATCACCATAATTTTCCTTGCCTCAACTTTTTGTGCTTTAATGTGTGATTTGTAAGAGTCAAACATGTGAACTCACTGACTTCTACCTAGAAAAATGTGATTTTCTCTCTTTATATAGGCAGACACTTGGGCAAATTCTCACACACTGTATTCTTGTATCAGCCCAAGGAAAACATTGCCTTCAGTATTTTAAAGAAAATTCTGCCCTTTTTTTGTTTCAAAAGTAAAATAAAAATTGAAACACTTGTAAATTAATGAATGTTTTAACTAATATGCATTTAAATCACTGTATACTGAAATATAATAAGCTTTCTACTTAATGGAGGTTACTCAGGAAGGCTTCATTAAAGTGGAAATAGAACCTTCATCTACAAACTGCCTCCACCGAAACATCCTCTCTCTGATTGAGCTATTTATTGATAAAAAGCTTCCTCTCAGAACACGGGCAAGGCATTGTCTTTGAACTCCCTTGCATCTTTTTGTAAATTGAAGAGAATTCAACCCCTCATAAGTCTTTTCTGAGAACCAACAGCATTTCTAGCCATGAGAAAGATGGAGGTGACCAGGGCTAACAAAGACACGGATGACGTAGTAAAATAAATGAAGGGCATGTTTTTATCTCTATCAAAAGAGATCTGATCCTCCCAACCAGGGAAAAGAGCTTCATTTGAAGTAGTCTCTTTCAGAAAGACAAAATTTATCTAGCAATGCTCAAGTTCTCCTTCATTCCAATCTTACTTTTGCCAGTCAAAAGGGGGAGAAGAAGAAGATGGGCCACAATTTCAAAAGTCTAAATTGAGGTAACTTAAGCATTTTGGTTTATGCTGCTTTTTAGACAAAACTGCACTATGTAGTATAAGCTGCACTCCTAATCCTTACTGGGAAGAAGTTAGTTTCTGTCAATTTGTCACAGTTCTCCCTGCAATTTTGAGACCAAGTATGGTTTTAAAAAAAAAAGAAAACTAGCCAGGAAGACTCATGGAGCAGGAGAGCTCACAGAAGAAGAAAATGTCACACACTTTTTTGCTGGATCGTAGCTCAGGCATCCTGAACAGCCCCAATCTCTGCCATACACAGGTCAGTCCCTGGGACATTTCCCTTCCCCATTAGAAGGGGGAAACTCACTGGGTTGATCCAGGCAGTGTTTATCACACATGCAGAGAGGTCCCACAGCGCTGTTATGGAAGACCTTGAGAGCAGCATGATGAGGGCAGACATGCCTGCACCACCTTAGAGAAACCATTTCCACAAATGCTCACTGTTCTCTGGATGGAAATTCTCAGGCAACTTCAAGTCCAGCGGAGCTGGGTCTTACTTGAACCTTCTCTAAGGCTCAGTTTACACAGCACGTGGACGAGGAATGTCTCATTCTACTGCACTGAATCTCTCCTAGTATTGACCTGCATGTTGGACCATGGAGCTCCCCGGAGCAGCAGGAGGGAGCTGGAGTGAGGATCCCAACTCCCCAAACCATTTCAGTGTGCACAGAAATAATGTGTT
Source organism: Scolopax mira (assembly GCA_004320125.1). Lineage (NCBI taxonomy): Eukaryota > Metazoa > Chordata > Aves > Charadriiformes > Scolopacidae > Scolopax > Scolopax mira. Next base: position 67,389 of record BJBW01011828.1, read on the forward strand.
TGCAAAAAGTCTTCGTGCACCTTATTTTGAAGAAAATACTAGTGTTTTTGCCAGCAGTGCTGTAAATACTGTGACCATATTGGAGGCTTTAGATACTTATTAGAACTGTGAGCTGACCCATTTTCAGGCTTTCAAAGCTAAAAGTGCTTGGCAAAGAGGCAAAACTGGTGTGCAGACATCCTGCAGCAAGGAAACAGTGTGACCCTGTTAAAAACCACCCCAGAGACTGGTGAGAGCACAGGCTGAACAGTACCCGCCATGGCAGGGTAACGTGTGGCCATCAGCGCCCTGGCAGAGCTAGGTATGAGGGCTCCAAAGGGCTCATCAAGCCCAGTGCTCCCATCACAGGCCTCTCTTGAGCCCAGAACAGTCCATAACGTGATGGACCTCACAGCACAGGGCTTTAAGGGGTTGGGAGATTCAGGAGAATCCATGGTGGCCACCACCAGCCTGGGCCCTGACAGCAGCGAGCCACCAGTTAGACGAAAGCACAGAAGTGATCTTAGTTCTACTCCCCACTTTTTTGTTCACCTATTGCTTGGGGGTTGTTTTTAAACTCTGACAGAGTGCCCGCTGTGGCACAGTCATGTAAACCACGATAGCCCCACGCCTCAAGACACCACCGATACCTTTCTCTTTCTCTGCTGAGTAATACTAGAAACAGAAAACCCAGATCAAAAATAATCCTTTGCGCCAGATCACACCAAGGCCATTTGACTTGCAGAAATATGAGGTTCCTAAGCCAGGGGGCTTAAGTTGCAATGTGAAACACACTACATTCCTACACCCCCCTAATCTTTCTGTGGTCTTTTCAGGCTTATATGGATCACCCAGCTCACCTCAAAGAATGAATCTTTAGTCTGGCACAAGTAGGACAGAGTTTTTAGGGGTAGAGACAAAATACAATACCTGCCTTCTGTGACAGCTATCAAAGGCAAAATGTGAAATGACAATCTTACCAGGGTCATTGGAGACCATTAATATCTACTTGTAAGAAGCTCTCCCCAAAAATTCAAGGAGAAGAATAATATACGTGAAAAAATAATACAGATTTAAATACGCTGGCAGAAGCGATCAGTATATGCATGACAGGGCTGAAGTGAAAGAAATCTTCCAAAAGGAAATCCTCCTCTTCAACCTTCATATTTTTATATTTATTTGGTTGGGGGTTTTTTTTGTTTGGCTTTTTTTTTTTTTTTAAACTGAGTCCAGAGAAACCGTTCCTATATGGTGCCTGATCAGCAGCAGCGACTGGCACAGCCAGGATGAGGGTGACACCACCACCAAAACAGAGATAGAAACGGTTTAGGGCTGTTTCTTACCTATCAGTGTCTAGACGGAACTTCATTATATTAGCAAAGGAACAAAAGAATTATCAGTGCTGAAGAATTGGCGCCATTTGAGTCATTAAAACCTCTGCTGTAGTTTGACAGTGAGACTATAGCCAGACTCAGCCCCCCAGAAGGGCAGGATGACTACAGCCCCTGGGGACAGCCCCTGGCTGTGCTGAGCCCCAGGCAGTGGAGGGAGCTGAACAGGGGGTCACCATGGTCCCCAAGCCCCATTTCTCCTTTCCTTTTTGTATTCAGTTTGCTGAGCTCCTTCTTTCTGCACACACTTAATCCATTAAGCATCCCGTGAATACGTGCTCAGAGTCTAACGACTGTTCTTGATCTTGTCTCTCTCATTAGTAAAGCTGTAAATTAATGAAGAGAAACCTCTGCCACCATCACAGCCTCCCTGGCATTAACGGAGAGCCCCCCGAGCACACAAACCACCAGCAGCTTCTTCAGAAACCTGAGAAATAGGAGACGGCTTGCAACACATTGCAGTGCCTGCCTTCTGCCCCGGCACTTCCCGGGGGGGAGAAGGAAATCTTAGTGCCATCAGAATGCTCCCCCAGGGATGAGGGAAAGCAGCCAGCACCTCTGTGAGGAGCACTGGGATTTTCTCCTTAACAGTCAAAAAAAGAGGCTAATTTCTTGACACCAAATCTGGTGATGAGTTGTACTTGACTGTCCTTCCTTGTACCCTCACATAAAAGTTTTGGCAAAGTAAAACACAAGTTTATTAAATAGATTTCATTTCCATGTTAATATTTTCACAAAAGGTACGTTAAAGCAAAGAGTTTGGGAAAAATTCGGGATTTTTCAGAGCATCTTATAATGCTGTATAAAAGCATAAATGTTCTGTAGGGCTTTGTTTGACTGTCTGTTGGACACACACAAGACGGTCTTAATCATTCCTCCCTACACGAAGCACATGTTTGTCAGTGCTCCTGTTAGACCAATAATACTTAGTACTTAATACTACTTTTCAAAGCACTTTAAAACATTAGGGAATTAATATTTCATTATATGTATCTAGCAGGGAAGTGTTTGGATTGGGAACACCTGAAAGAGTTTGGGAATGAGCCTCACCTCTTGGGTGCATGCCTTGGGATCTGACACAGGCACCCTCCAAAAGGTAGGAAGGTTGCACTTGGTTTTTTTAGACTATGAGAGGAAACACTGACAAAACGTGGTAAATACACGCTAGTAAACAAGCTCACAAAATTGCCTTGCCTAGATTTTAGTCCAATCCAAATAAATAGCTTTAAAATGTTGATGAATTTAGGAAAGCTGTAGCATTGTATACAGCATTCTCTGCATAAAACATCTACAACGGGAGGATTGATCATGCTACGTGCCAGAGTTTGTATCTGTATTTTTTTGCTTTCATGAAGGAAAATAATAATTTCAGTGAGAGTCTGAAGCATGTGACAACCCAGAAAAGCTAGCAAATAATTACCATTACAAAAACTATGTGACTTTTACTGAAGTGCAAGATGAGTATCTGAAATACCTCCTTCCTCGTCTCCTCCTCATTAGAGAGTCCTCCTTTCTTCAGCAGGTCCAAGAATTCAACAAAGTAATTGAAAGTTGGCCCGTGTTTTCATGAGGAAATGGCTACTTCACACCCCCATAGAACCTTTAAGAGTAAATGGAATTTGCCGCAAAGTCATTCTTTAATTTTGGTGTTTGAGAACAGACAGACAGGACTTTCTGGCTAGAGATTTTACTTCTATCAATGCAGACCTACTTCCAGAGCAGGTTGTGTAAAAGCTGCAGCTTGACAAGATGTGGACCATCTGAACAACACTTACTGATTGATATATTCTATTTTTTAAAAAAATATGACAGGACTTGTACAGAAGCCATGAAGAAAGCCTGTCTGCAGAGAAGCCTAAGCAGCAATGCAGTAAGATTAGACAGCAGGATTTTCCTTCTCCACCTCCTCAGCTCCACATCCCACCACCAGTCCCTGCAGAACCAGGGGGGTTTGGTGGGGAACTGCTTCCCACCCCTTCCCCACTTACAAATCCAGAACGTTATTTTACCTTCAGTCATTTCAGAAGCACACTCCAAAAGGTGACAAGACTTCTCAGGGAACATGCAACCAGAGATGGCAGGGGCCTTCTCCTACAATTACCATGGAATAACATTCCTCTGAAACACTCGCCCATCATTTTCTGAAGTCCTGTGGCTCGGAAGCTTTAAGCCCAAGTGATTTAATTGACCCTTCACAGAAATGTTTCCATAAGCAAGAATTGCAGAAAGATTTGGTACCACTGCCTAATTGTTTAATTTTCTTCAACTGCCTTTTTTTTTTTTCCTCTTAAACCAAAGAGAAAGAAAAATAAGAAATCAATCGACAGCAGTCTCGCTGTTGCAATTGGCTTGCTCATTTTTAAGTTGTAAAGCAGAAAGCCTTATCAGCTCCTATCAGCTACATCATGGCAGAAAAGGAGTGAGCACCTCCCTTTTCCGTTTGGCAAGGACAAGCTGATTATACAGCTTGATCCCCAATCTCATCTCCAGTCTTTAAAACCATGTATTTGTTTACAGAATTAAAAGTAAAGAGGGCTTAAAGGTATTTGGCTTCCCTGATGGAAACACGGTGCTGATCTGGGGGCTGGGCATCAGCAGGAGGAACAAGGCTCTCGATGGACCTGACAGCTACATTTCCAGCCTCTCGGGACTTAAACACTCACGAGCAATAAAACAGTTAAAAAATGCTTTGGTGTTTTGAAGACTGAATCCAAGTTTTGCAGTTTGTATGCACCCTTCATCTTTAAACTCCACACAGCAGGGATCTCTGCTCCAGTCCTAATTCAGCCGGTGAATACTGGAAGCTATTCGAGTAAGTGAATTCCAGGGACTAAATCAGACTAACTTATCTTTTATTCATAAAACGCCACAAATTTCCCCTTTAAAAGCAACGAATATGGGTTAAAGTGACAGGTTAAAGCCCCTTCTACCCAGTCATTTTTCAATCTGGTAACAAGCCCGCTGGCTTCTGCCGGCGCTTCCCAGAACAAACAGCCATGAAAACCAAGAACACCCTCCCTCCCTCCATCCACTCCTCCACGCAGCCAGCAGAGCAGGGCAATTCACCACATCATTTCAAATCCTGGGTGCCAGCAGTGGTCAGTGAGGCACTAACACAAACCCCTTCCCCAAGTGGCCCAGGGCAAGCCCCCAGGCTCTGCCCAGCAGCGACAGCCAGGGCTCGGAAGGTTAAACACATCACACTGCCTGGTTCTGGGTCTAAATCAATGCCTGGAGTTGTCCAAATTTTTAACTGTTGAAATTTTTCACACCGTGACCAAAAAAAAAAAAAAAAATTTGTAATATAAGTTTTTCCAACATTTTAGAGCCATAAAGAAAAAGCATGGTAAAATACCAAAACAAGTCATAATCCAGTTTCAAAAGTTCAACAGGCAAAATAATTTACCAAGTCCTCAGGGTTTGGTTATTTAAGATTAACTAACTTTACAACCATTTGATAAACTTACAAATATCAAGTATTTCCCCTTCCTACCCCCAAAATAACTCCTGAAGAATATCATGTACATATTGATGGTTCACATCAAGCTTCTACCTGTGTCTTGGCTGAATAACAGAAACGGTACATGATGCACACCTGGCTTTTGACTAAAGAACAGGTAGAACACAAGAAGTGCCTTCTAGAAAAATGGATAAAACATTTTATATAACGCAGTACTTTGTTAGAAAAACCTGTGTCCAGCAACAGTAGAAAAATAGAGAAACTCCATCCAGGATATTTTCAAGCAGGCAGCATTTAGCCATAGATTACCTGAAATCAAACTGTATCACAAGATGAGTTCTCCTCATTCCTTCTCTTCCTGCTCTTCACTTCTTGGTCTCTTCCTGTGGTGGAAAAAGGGAAGAAAAACTTCCTCCAAGGATTTCTTATCAAATCAAGTGGTTCCTAATATTTTTATAAAATCCTTTGAAGGCAGCTTTACAGAAAATAATGATTTTTAACACCCTGGAAATAATGTTGTCTCTTAAACATGAAAAATGTAATGCTGAAACTGCTTAGTAAAGACTTCCATTTAGTGAACATTTGAAGATATTATCACAGAAGGCTGTGCTTGAAGAAAAAACTCCTTAATAATTAAATAAAGTATAATAATACTGGAGTGAAATACAGCTGCACATATGGATTTTATTTATTTCTTTTTAAAATATGGAACTATTTTTTTTTAAACACTGAACCAGTTGTAAGCCCAAAGTTTTGAGTGTTCCAAACTGAGAATTCAGCAAGCGTTGCCAATGGGATTCCTTAAATTCCCGGTTTCAAGTGGTTTGAGAGCAGGGCTTGGGAAAAAACATCAAAGGCTTGAACAAAGTGGAGGGCAGATAAGGCTGGCCACTGGGCTGGCCACCAGCAACACTGCTCTGCGGCTTGTTGAGGAGCCACAGCTCAGCCAAACTGGTCCAAACTCCAGATGATAAAACATTCCAAATGGGTTTTAACAAGAAAGTCCTTCCTCCACCAGAAGACAAGTCATTCCCATTTTGAGAGAGGCTGGAAAACAGAAAGCCGAGCTGCAGGGAAGACAACTCATTTAAAGGTTCGAGGGTTTAATTAGAAAGCCCCAGCACTGAAGAGGTCTCTTGGAAAAAGAGCTTTTAACAGGAAATGGAAGAATACAGGGTTTAAAGATGTTCAGACAGTTCTCTGCCATTACAGCAAAGGCAATTAAAACTTCAATGCCTTTCCAGTAGCCCATCGCTTATTCGCAAGCAGCAAGTGCTAATGAGACACTTACACACACGCAAAAACAGCCTGTGAAAGGGGGCACTGTCTTTTGTTATTTATCCAGTCAAAATGCAAAAGGCACACATTTTGCTCTCACAGGGAAAAGGAGAGAGGAAAGTATGAACCACAGAATCACATGGGGTTGGAAGGGACCTCTGGAGATCTTCCAGTCCATCCCCTGCCAGAGCAGGTTGCACAGGAACGTGTCCAGGTGGGGTTTGAATGTCTCCAGAGAAGGAGACTCCACCACCTCTCTGGGCAGCCTCTGCCAGGGCTCTGCCACCCTCACAGCAAAGAAGTTCCTCCTCATGTTTAGATGAAACTTCTTACATTCAAATTTGTGCCTGTTACCCCTTGTTCTATCCCTGGGCACCACTGGAAAAAGACTGGCCCCATCCTCCTGACACCCACCCTTTAAGTATTTACAAGTGTTGATCAGATCCCCCCTCAGTCTTCTCTTCTCCAGACTAAAAAGACCCAAGTGCCTCAGCCTTTCCTTGTAAGGGAGATGCTCCAGGCCCCTCATCATCTTTGTAGCCCTCTGCTGTCCCCTCTCCAG
>BJBW01011828.1:74071-94982 GCA_004320125.1 Scolopax mira
GAGCCCAGAACTGGTCCCAGTGCTCCAGATGGGGCCTCCCCAGGGCAGAGCAGAGGGGCAGGATGACCTCTCTCAACTGCTGGTCACACTCTTTCTGATGCTCCCCAGGATGCCATTGGCCTTCTTGGCCACAAGGGCCCATTGCTGGCTCACGGTCACCCTGTTGTCCACCAGGACTCCCAGGTCTTTCTCCTCAGAGCTGCTCTCCAACCTGTCCCAGTGCAGGGGGTTATTCCTCCCCAGGTGCAGCACTCTAATCTTGCCTTTATTGAAGTACATCAGGTTCCTCCCTGCCCCACTCTCCAGCCTGTCCCTCTGATCGGCGAAGGCAGCGCTTTCCAAGCTTTGATCACCCAGTTAGAGTGACCCTCACCCCAGGGGCCATGTCCAGCCTCACCTGGGCCTGACACAGGAAAGAAAAGGGCTGCAAAAGCCCTAAAAGCACCAGTCTGCCCCATCCCTGGTGATACTCAGTTCGATTCCAGCTATGGCTGGAACTCCCTTCCCATCTCACAGACACCCCGTCTTTCCTCAGGGTTTCCCAGACACCACTCCTTGGGGCAGAGGAGGCAGGCTGGCACACGGGCAGCAGCGAGTTAAATAAGATCACTCCTATTCATTCTGTTTCTCACGAGTGGCTCATTTATACCCTGGAGTTGCAAGTTTTTTGTTCCAGAAACTTCATTAAGGTTTTTCACGGGTAGCCTTTTCTAAGCAGCGTAGAGGGAAGCAGGGCTCACTTATCCTTGAACGTAAGCCCCTATCGCTGCTCACAAAATCATTCCACGTTGACACAAGGAGCCAAGGCTCAGCACTGATTTCACAACATCACATGTGCTTTCCTTTCAGAGCAGGCTAGGAAATAGCAATTTTCTCGGAATCGCAGCTCTGCTTCTAGCTTCACCCACAGACAAACTGGGAGAAAGCTGGGAGGGTCAGCTTTTACCTGGATTAGCTGTTAATACTACTGAGGAGGGGCCAAAACATACCCAAGGCTTGGACTGCACAGGGCTACGGAACGCTGAACGGAGAGGGAGGAATGCTTTTTAGGGTTAGTGATAGACAATCTACAAGAACAGGCTCGGAGTGACCAGGTGACTGGGAGAAAGGAATAGGAAGATGTGCCAGAGAGGTGAGACACAGGCAGCTCTCCCCAGCAACACCCAGAACGTTCCCCATGAGCAAAACTAGGATTGGCCCTTTTCTTATATTTCAAGTCTGTGTGAATACATAGCAAAAAATATGCTTGGGAAAAATGTCACCGAGCTTTTAATACATAAAAGTTATTAGTTTTAATCCATATGTCACAACAGCAAGAAACTTCAAAGGATGTGGGTGGTTTTTTTGGTTTGTTTTGCCTTCGGGGTGGGATGGGGCAGAGGAGGAGTCCTTCCAGCAACATTTCTATTTACTGTGAGCTAATCCCCACTGAGAGAAGTTGGTGGATAAGCCTACATGTTGATGGACAAGAGCTAGACATGCCTCGGTCACCCTGCAGAAAAATACGTGTGGAAATGAGGCATCTCCAATATATTTGTATCCAGCCAACAACTGAGTCAGAAACGCTTCTCCTGTCTTGTAGGAGATGTTCTCCTGCATCCTAAAATGTTCCTACCCAATATTAAGGGGTTTTGTACAGTGTGATGGAAGGAGCCAGAGTTTTGATTGCTAGGTTTCTTGTGGCTTGGTTGGGTTTTTTTATGCCCTGTTTTTCAGCTTCAAAACTAATATTTCAGTGCATTAAGTTTGGGCAATAGTGCAGAGAGGAGTAAAGCAAGCTAGTAATACACAAGGGCTACATAACTCCAAATCCCTGCAATCTGAAAACAATGCATTCCCCGGGCCAGAGCTACTCAAAATACTTCAGAATCACAGAGCTCAACTCTTAATGGGGTTGAGCACTGCAGCTCCCAGTCTGCAAAGCTGGAAGATTTATGACTGTGGGATTTATAAGGCTTAGCTCCTCAATATCAAGGCCATTTATTCACGATAATAAGAAATCTAGGAGCTACTTAACACCTGACAGCAGCAGCACAGAACAATTTAAGAAAATTAAAGACAATTTCTATATTTAATTGAAGAACTATCTAGGCAGTTGAGAAAGCGCAGTTGCGAAAGACCAGCAGTGAATTTTGCATTTTGTCTTCTGTGAAGAACAACTTGGCATTTTCAAAGACCAGGAATAGTTATATTTCATGTAGGAGACAAAAAGATGTCAATTTTCGTAATTTCTACATTCAGTACCAAGTGCTACCCATTTTACGTGGGTATAGGAACATTATCTTTCTGTATCATTCAGGTACCCAGAAATAAAATCTACTTTTGTACAGGAGAACTAACAAAAGTCATGTCTTGCTGAATCTTAAATGTGGCTTTACCCTGTCCACTTACAAATATCACCTGAATAAAACCTCAGCTTGGTTTTAACGCAGTGCACTGTTGCTTTCAGAAACAAGATATTTCAATGACATCTTTTACATCCTTAGCTGTACAGATGCAGCTTTCAGGGCTGTTCTGTGTCTTGCAACAATTTTAAAGGCCACCCCAGGCTCCTCAGTGTGTGATCCTGCACCTTCCCTGGGGCTGGATGTGAACGTGAACATCAGTTGGGAGCAAAGGCCCTCTCTTCTGGGGCGCTGAGGCATCTTGTATGTGCATCTCAGAAAGTCTCCTGACTTGCTGACTCTAATCAACTACTCAGAACTTAAAACAGCTTTGATATTACACTAATAAAGTCTGTATCATAATAAAGGTTAAGCCTCATGCCAATGCCATACGAATGTGGTAAGGTCCCCATTCTGTTCCATACGCAGCAGGTCACCCAGGACCTCACCACCCCAGAGCCCTGTGGCAACAAGAACAGCCCAAAGCCCCTCCAGTGTGTTCCAAACAGCTTTTCAAGTGTGTAGCCCACAAACTGTCCATGGAAACATCTCAGTATACAGTGGTTCATTTATGAAAAAAATTTGCACTGGCACCACCCTTCGACACCACTGTGTTAATTTTCAGTGGATTTTTTTTTCCTTCCTGCTTTAAATATATAGACCTGTTTTCCTCCGAGCATGTCTAAACGTACGAAATGGTGCTGCAGCAGCTTAAACGTTAACACATAAATACAGACTGTTTTCCTTAAATATGTACTTAGGTTGTTTTCTAGACAATTGAATTTTTCAGACGAAAGCATCAGCTGAAGAGAGCAAATATTTGAATGGTATTCAGTACAAAAACTGATGACTAACAGAACAAAACGGTGTAATTTCAAGAGCTGTACTTTATAATCATCATTTTGAGCAGAGCAGGGAACAGTGTTACAACCAGCGGGGGTACAAACCCAGCAGTGGCTGCAATCAACTTCTGTTTTTTCCAGAGATTCTGTAGCTTCATATAGCTGACAAATTTTTCAATCAACCTGCCTATCTGAAAAAATACATATTTTATGACAGCTTCTACTGCTGGATCTCTAGCCAAGTTTGCAACACTGCTATTCCTGACATTTACTGGGTTTGGCACTGGCCACATTTGAGATGGACTCTGTTAATGGTTACTTTTACTCCTGGATCTCAGTACTGTCTCTGAGAAAACTCTTACCTTTCCCCCAAAAGGCTGCTTCTTCTCAGAGACATACCATGCAAGAAAACGTCTGGAGCTGCAGATCAGCAGTCTTGGCCTGAACTGTCTGGGTTGGAAGTGACCTTTAAGGTCATCAAGTCCAACCATCAACCCAATGCTGGCAAACCCAACACTAACCCATGTCCCTCAGCACCACGGCTGCCCTCAGCTTTTAAATGCACCCAGGGATGGAAACTCTACCACTTCCCTGGGCAGCCTGTACCAAGGCTTGACAACCCTTTTGGTGTATAAATTTTTTCCTAATATCCATCCTAAACCTCTCCTGGTGCAACTTGAGGCCGTTTCCTCTTCTCCCATCACCTTGGAGAGAAGAAACCTTGGGAGAAGAAACTGACGCCCAACTCCCTAACTCTCTCAAACCTCCACTTTCATATGGGGAACATTTCCTTTGGTGTTACCGCAACAGCCAGCGAGCATCTGCAAGGGATAAATGCCAGGGGAAATGCAAAATATGTTGTAAGATCTATTCAGAGAGATTTGGCATCCTCAGAGAGAGGCGAGACAGCCCTGAGGAGAAGGGGGAACATCCACCAATGCGGGTTTGCTATAGGAGAGAGGTCCCTGCCTTCCCTTGGACCTGCTCCGGCAGGTCCCAGCACTACAGGGTGTTGGGAAAGCCTTGCTCCCATCCTCTGAGACTCCTGCCTCGGATGCAAACCACAGGAGGCTGCTCGGTGTTGGTAATGGAACACCAACAGCCTCCCCAGAGACCAGCTATTTCCCTCCCTCTCTCCCTCACATCACAGTACGACAGCGGGAGCGCGGCTCCTCTGCAGCTCCAGGTCATTAAGAGACAAACAGAGAGCTGTATAGCCCAGGTATAACTCCCACTTCTATCGAGGTCCTTATTAAGATCCTGTGGGAGAGCATCCCTGCTGCCCAGCCCTTCACCTCCGGTAAATCTCAGATGCGTGCTGCACTCCACGTCTATCAAACTTTAATGCACCGAGGAAGGCGTGTGGAGTCAAACAACAGCAAGAGCGATTTGTGCCTAGCTACAAACTGCAATAACAGTCTTAAAAACATTCCTTCTATCTTCACCGGGTGAGAAATCACTCATAAGCAAGGCAGGCAGCAGGCTGCTTATGCATAATTTAAGAACCTCATCTAGTTTCCACAAAGTCAATGAGAAATCTCCTACCAACCTTAATGCCAACTAAATTGTGCCACGGGGACCCAACTGCCCAACTCCTACCTCTTACGCCAGAGCTGTCTACAAGGTAAACTTTGCAAAGAAAGCTGAGCTTCTTGGTTTTCCTCCATTTTTTGCTCTTTGCTCAAATAAAAGAAAACATGAACATATAATAAAACATTATATATATAACAGATCTAATATACATAAAATAAAACATAAAGCAGAGGTAGGAAAACAAAAGGGAATCCAAGCATTCTATAGAGTAAACAGAAAAAAAAAATCACTTCAAAAGACTGTAACTTCACGTTTCAAGTCATTGAGGCGTGACGTGGAATGACTTCCAGAGGGAAGCAGGAATTTCGGCAGGGCTGGGTAGAGATGCCCAAAGCAGGGATTGCTGTGAGCACAGGACTGAGCTTCTCTGTCAGCTGAGGGAATCTGGCAAAAAGGCAAAAGTGTTTATGCCACCAGATACAGATTTGGCCAGCAGGGGTTGGGTTGTTTATTTGTCTTCTATTAAGAAAACAAACACACCAAAAAAGAAACAAAACAAACAAACAGGAAAGGAAAGCTGGTCAAAAGCTTTTTTGCCACAGTTATAGTATGAATTCCCAGGAGGAGGAGGAAGGGAGCAGAGCTCTTTCTTGGCACATATTTGAAGCACCTGCCACGCAGTCAAGGCCATAAACCCTTTGCTTGTTCTTTCTATTAAAAAAAATCCCACACAACAAACAGAAAAGGAAAAAAAAAAAAACACAGAAGGACAACCAGTCAGAAGCTTTTATGCCACAGTTACAGTATTAATTTCAAGGAGGAGGAAGGGAGCAGAGCCCTTTCTCAGCACATATTCGAAGAGCCAGTCAAGGCCATACACCCCGTGGTGAGATGCCAAGAGCCTGAAGAGTTAAAGAGTCTAAATAACTAAAAGCATTAAAAGATTGGGAGCAAAGCACAAACTGACTTTATGAAGTTGGCCGAGGATGGTGTTTCCCATCCCACAACATTGCTCCCATCCCTATTTCCCATAATGGACATGTTCTGACCTGGTGTGAATCAGCACCAAGTTTCTACAGCTGAAACTTTCCCAGCTCCGATAATGTGGTTTTAGAGGCTCAAAAAGGAGGAAAAAGCCCCAGAAACACTTAGAGCACTTTTCCTTCTTCTTGATGGAGTACACCAGCCCTGCCCCTCTTGCCGCATCTCTGCGGACACCTGCTTTTAAGACCAACTGTCACGGTGGGACTTCTATAAAAAGGGCCACCTCAGATCTGCCTGTGGAGTAATCTCAGTGTGAATGCACACCTGTTGGAACAAATCATCCCCAAGATCCCTCACATAATTCAGTACGTTCTTGGATTTGGATTTCTCAGAAATCTAAGGAAATCAAACCCTCCACGAACATCTCAGCTCTGCCCTCCTTCAGCGCACGCCTTGTGAAAGCAGGAGATGCTTGGCCTAATTCCATTTTCTATATCTTTCTATCCCACATCTCATTTGTGCTGCTTTAAAAATGCCATCAAACGAGATATGCAGTATTTCATCTATTAATTTGTGTATTAAAGTGGAAAACTAACCCCTTTTTGCCTGATAGCATTTACAAGCCTTGACTGAAAGCCCATGAAGTCTTGCACTCTAACTACAGGCTTGTTTCCCAAACGAGCAACAAGTCATTCCCACCATCTCTCAGCATCTCCATAAAGCATCTCCATAAATCCAACTACAGGCATTGGATGGAGCAGCTAGCTCGTTTTTGCAATGACAGGGTGGTTTTAAAGATAAATGCATTTCAAGCCCATGGGTGTTAGGAGGCTCTCTCTCCTGAGGTTACAGAGATGGAACCATCCATCAGCCTCCCTCCCTGCGCCCTCCCAGAGATCCCTCCAGTGTGCACATTACGGCTTCTGGACCGTAGGAGATGGTTTATCCCCCCCAGGATGGTTAGATGCTTCATATTTTAAACAGGTGGAGTCAGCTCCTTCAAACCCTACGAGAAGAAACCCATACATTTGGGTCCCTCTCAGCAGGGACTTTGGGCAAGAATCTGTAGCACATCTGCATGAGAAGTGATGTAAAGTGCTATTTCCTTGCTGTTCCACGTCACTATGAGCTTTCAGTTGTGTTTTCTCCATAAAGCACAGTAACTTTTGTGCATTTCATGCACATTACACAGCCTCAGTATCATGAGCGTGATTTCTTCAGAAGAAAAATAGAGTAAGTGTTGCTCAGAAAAAAAAATCATCATTATTCCCATTTTTGCCCCAGGGACAGAACGCCAAGATCATTTCTAAGTGCTGTCTGCTGCACATCAGCTGCCTGACATCCCGTTACAGGGGCAGCGGGGTTACCCACCTCTCGTGGCTAAAGAGTAATTCACTCTGCTTTTCAGAAAACAGAAGAAAGTAACGGGCAATGCCTCGCATAGCACAAAATGACACTGAAAATCCATTTAACATGTTTCAGCTTGAGTATTGGTGCCTTCCATCAATCTATGCAGCACTTCAAAGTAGGAAACATTCTGTTCTGACGTTTTTAGAGTGCATTTTTTAACGCAGCAGAGCCCTATTTTTATAAGCAGTAGCTTGCACATATGCTACATTTAACTAGGTATTTTACCAAGGATAGTATAAATACGTTTCCTCCTCCCCAAAGGCAGTCACGTACAGGACACCAACTAGCAGCATCCCTTCCTGCCAATAGAGACCTTTTGAATTTTGAGAAGAAATTTTTCACAAACAAGTCCTTCTTAACTAAATCCATTGCACATACTTCCACACAGAGAGCTGGGATTGAATAAACAGCACAAGCAACACAAATGGAAATTCAGTCTGAGATACCTCAACTCCTAGAGCTGCTTCCAGGAGCAAACAGCCCTCGGGCTCCAGTTCATTATACCTATTTAGACAGGTTTTTCCAATCCTGACCCCACAGGGGACTGCAAAGGCCCTGCCACAACAAGGATCTCTCAGTGGAAAAAAAAAAAGTCAGAACAAGCAAGTGCTCCCTATTAAAAACAATTCATAAACATCTTAAGTGCAGCTTTGTGCTTCAGGAAATAGCCCCTCAGCAAGCAATGTATATTTTACAATTTCTGAACATTAAGTGCTTAATATTTGTTCTAAATCTCCACTATCCCATGACTGCCAGCTTCATAATTTCTTATTGTTAATTAGCAACTATTACATAAAATAGAGGATGCAGAATCAGGCACAGATTGAAGTGTTTGGCTGAGCCTCCTCTCTGGCTAAACCAGAATTGTTTCATTATTCATCAGAAGGTGTTGACAGAACACGGTGTGTATTATTTGATCAGGAGCTGCGAGCAGCAAGTTTCTAAAAATATTTTCAGTTCTATTTATTGGGAACTTGTTTCTATTTTATTTTTTTCCCCCTTTGCATAAACCAATTGCATGGCAAGCCGTAACACAAGCAATCAGACGGTGTCATAAATATGCCAACAAATAATAAAAAGCTTAGAGCAATCATATTTCATTCATCTAGAGCTGCAGAAATCCCACAACCTTAAAGAGGGGGAAAAAAACCCTCCTTCATTCAAACAAAATACTCACTAGAAAAAGAATAAAGGTGACCTGACCTGGCCAGCCCATTAGAAAACTTGGAGAAATTCTCTGTGGTTTATCCTGCCCTGGAAGGCCCATCCCCAAGAGAAGGGGATAACCAATACAGGACACGAGCTCAAATTCAGAATAAACTCCTAAAGTCATGATTATCACTCAATAATTAAACACAGGCACTTTATACCCTGGGATGAGCCTCTTTTCAAGCAGCATTTTGAAAATGTGAATTGGCACGCTGAAAGAGACTGCATTAATTTTTGCAGGTATTTTAATATAATTAGGAAAGTGGAGCTGAGTTGCCATTACATGAATTGTGACAGCACTTTGAAATGCCAATTAGTGATTGGGCACTAAAGACACTCAGGATAAATTGCTCCTTTAACAAAGGCGACACTGAAGGCATGAGAAAGAGATGGAAAAGTGGCATCTCCCGGGTTAAGAACAGAAGTAAGCCAGGCAGTGGACAGGAAAGCTCTTTTATCTGCCAGTAGCACTCAACTTACAGACCCCAGACAGGTTTCTACAATCCTCAGAGCAGTATTAACACATTAACTGAGGGCAAGTCACAGAAGACAGTGGGCTTACATCGTCCTCCAGCTTATTTCTCCAAATAAAATCAAAACCATGCCTACAATCCTCCCGACGAGTTGTTCTGCTGCATCTCAAAAACATTGCTACGTTTCACAGCAAACAATCCAAGGTAACTACAGTCACCAACATTCAAGGAGAATTTACAGTAAGCAGCCAAAAGTCTTTTTAAAGTTAAGAGTCTTAAAGAGCAAAACATGACAAAAGCCAATAAAGCTCTGTCCCAAGAACAGGCTGGACTCCTGACACACTCGGGGTGGCAGGGGAACTTCTATCAACAAACCAACAGAAAAATCAGAGACCATTATAATGCAGAGACAGGTAGTCACAAAGGATTTTCAGCCTGTTCACCCAATTGGTATCATGAAACTAATCCCAGGAAGAGCAGCCCAGATGGAGAAGGGACAATGAGCTCCCACTGGAGCCAACATCCAGTGAGCGGGGTTGGAAGAGAAGTGTGAGAAAATGCTATTACAATTCTGTAAGACAACAATATATACCCGTTAAATATATGTAACCCAGCTAAAACTGTGGAGTTCTAGGTCTTCATCCTAGGGTTTGTTTTTGTAGGGTCTCCTAAGAAAATCACTCTGCAGGCTCATCCCACATCCCTTCGGGTTGCAGCATGAACACAGCTATGGCCACCCCAGCTGGGTCCTGACCCACAGGCAGGAGATGCTCAACTTTTACTGATGTTCACATCTAACAAGCAGTCAGGAAAAGGAAGAACGGAAAGAAATAAGATACTTCAAAGAAATAAACTCTGGCTGCTTTTCTCTTTCTTTTTTTTTTTTTAACCTCTAAATGGGTTACACAATTTTGGAAGTTGTTTAAATGGTGGTTTAAACTAAATGAAGACGTCGCAATGAATGAGTTTTTGCTGCATAGTGCCTTTTAAAGAGTGAAGAACATCCATTATGAAACTATAAAAAGCAGCAACAGCAAACTGTGCTGTGTTTATCTTGTCACTTGACTTATCAAAATACCCACTTAGTGTCAGCATAACAGACAAAAGTGTCTACAAAAGCAGAATTTTGCTCTGTGTTTGGTATACTTGCCCTTATTTCAATGACAACTCTTAGTAATAGAAAAGATTCCTAATTACATGCTATTTTTCAGTATTTATGACACTGCAGACCAACAGTCATGTAATGAGAAGAAGGGCTAGATATGCCAATGTGACTTAAGATGCAGTTTAGTAAATATTTGGAGACAGACTGGTTTTAGGAGGGAGGGAGACTGCTGGATGCATTAAACATCATAAATTCACACCGCGGTTCCTCTGAGACTATTTGGTCAAGACTGTAGAGGGAGATGCTTTAGAAAGGAATTCCTGAATAGCAACCCCATTTTCATCTTCCAAATCATATCTGCTTTCATTAACCTTACAAAGGAGATGATTCGTTCATTATAAAGATATTAAAATGCACTAAGCCTGTTCTTATCTCAAGATATTTGACATTATTTTGTACAGAAAATGGCACTTTGGAAACTATTTGAAGTCGCTGTCACTTCTTTTTAATTACCATTTGCCACTGCATGGCTCCTAGGCAGGTTCTGTGGGAGAAAAACCAAAGGAGAGCCTGATGCTTCATTGGGTCATAGGTGTCCCCCTAAAAAAGGTTTAGTCCCACTTTCTCTCTCCCCTCCCCTGGCAGTGTTAGAGCCACTGACATCCCCAGAAGTGAGTCAGGGTGCTTTGCCCTGCCCTGTCACAGCTCCTGAGAGGTACCCAAAGCCACCTCTGCAGATGGAGCTGAGAAAATGGAGAGCAGGAGCTGGGGGTGAGTCTCTGCACAGAAACCTATGGCACCACAACAGGGACACCCAACTGCAGGCTTCAGGAACAGTGACCTCCTTTCCTTACTTAAGTAAGCAGGGAAGCTTACTTATTCCCAATTCACAAGATGCTCCCAGGGCTGGAGCCCCTCTGCTGTGAGGGGGGGCTGAGAGAGTTGGGGGGTTCAGCCTGGAGAAGGCTCTGGGGAAACCTTAGAGCCCCTTCCAGTCCCTAAAGGGGCTCCAGGAGAGATGGGGAGAGACTCTGCATCAGGGAGGGGAGCTGTAGGACAAGGGGGAAAAGTTTTTAACTGGAAGAGGGGAGATTGAGATGAGATCTCAGGAAGGAATTCTTCACTGTGAGGGTGATGAGAGCCTGGCCCAGGTTACCCAGAGAAGCTGTGGCTGCCCCATCCCTGGAGGGGTTCAAGGCCAGGCTGGAGGGGGCTTGGAGCAACCTGATGTGGTGGGAGGTGTCCCTGCCCAGGGCAGGGGGCGGGACTGGATGGGCTTTAAGGTCCCTTCCCACCCAAAGCATTCTTTGATTCTATGAAATTGAATTATTTTTGTCACATAAATAAAATCACTAAACATAGACTATTGTGGAAGGATATGAAAAAGAGCTTTCCAAAATTTATTCTGTGGTATTCAGTGTGATGAAGTTGATACTTCAGTATCAACTCAGATCAATTCAGAAGTTACTTGATGTCACCTGGTTGGCCAAGATCTCTCAATGTCAAGTTTATAACTTACAGGAAGTTTGCTTTTTTAAAAACACTTTTCTAACTTCTCTCTGTGGGCACCTTGTACTATTTCATGCTCTGCTTATTCCTCATTTAAAGTACATTTTAAGTTAAGGTATCTCTCATTATTATAGATACCAAGGTAATAGAATGCTAATAGCCTGCGCTATCTTCTTTTCAAATATTAATACAGTAAAATACCTAATCTGGAAAAATTGAAATTTGTATTCATTTAGGGCACACACACAAAAACTGGTGTTCCCCTTTTCTTCATAATCCCCAGTATTTTCTGCTTTGTTCAACAGCTTTTCCGCTTACTATGGCTTTAATTTAACCAAGCGTGATCAATCAAGTCTCAGCAGAATTGTAGCCATTTCACAGCACAGGACCCTAGAAGAGGACAGTCCTAGTACTCCATGGCAGAAAAACCTTCAATAATTTATTAATAGCTTCATGTTTGAATTCACCTACAAGTTCAGGGAGAAAGAGGGAAGTTGGAAAGAATATTGAAACTCTTGCTCCCCCTGGTTCTCAGCGAAGGTGTGGAACAGCTTGTATCCCTGTCCTTAACATGCTTTGCCACCTCTTTTTTGTCCTAGCTTTGCAACAGCACACTGTCTTACCTACCAAACCCCAGAGGGCATAGAAAAACGTTTTCAGATTCTATGCAATTATGTTGCTTTGAATTTGGGGGCGAGGGGGCTACAAACACCTATCGTTTAAAAATCACGGCCCTAAAAATCACCTCCAACCTTCACACATGGTCTGTGCATCCCTGATTGCTAAAAGCAAGTGAAGCATCTTCAAGATACTTTAGGTTTGATAGTGAGAGATTATTCCAACTACGTTGTTAGAGCTTTTTTTCTTTTACAATTTAACAAAAACACACCCAAGGCACCCCCATGCCCTAACAAACAGGCATGCAGACACCCCCGACAGGATGTCTGGGAAAGGCTCTTCTTTTGGTACCGCGCTCTTAGCCCCAGGTAGCTGAGACACCAAAGGAAACCCAATACCTGGTATCTCCAGTTTGGAGACCTATTAAGCACTCACTGGGTAATATTCCTGCTTTTTAGCTTTGTCTGGAGACTTCCAGCACATGCCTGATTCTATATTCTGAAATTTAGAAGTGCACACTTCCCTAATATCAACATAACACTTCTCCCCTGCTTTTTTTGTTGTTGTCTTACCTCAAGGCAGTGCAAGCCATTTTTAATCAGAGACTGAACGACACAAACCATCCCTACAATCCCTGTTATACCAACCAAGTCATTCCAACTCCGTTACAGCTCTTCCAAGTTCTTCTCTTTGCAACAATACAGACACATGATATTAACTTGGGTTTTTCCTTTCAGTTTCTACAACTTTTACAATAAACATTTTCTCTCAAGGAAAACATAGCTGTTACAAGCATCCTGAGTATTCAGATCTATCTGTAAATAAGCTCTTTCACTGGAATCAAGTATTTTTGAATGTTTGACTTACGTTTACTGGCACTTCTTTTTCCTCTAACTCACACTAAGCACATTCAGAAGGGTTTGTTCGCTTTACTTGTTGTCTGTCATGCAAAGTCCAAGTGAAAAGCCACTGTTTGCAATAGAAAGTAATGAATAAAGTAGTACAACACTTTAAAATAGTCTAAACCTGAAAGCCTACTTATATCTTCCCCTAGAAACAAAGCTTAACCATTCAAACTCTTCTGCTTTCATTTCTTGGTCTTACAAAAAGCAAATCCACTCCATGAAACCTTTCAAAACATCAATTTTAATCTGGATTTTTACCAAGAGTTACTTTAAGACTCAGTTAAGGGCACATTAAGTTTTAACGTCGAAAGGCACTGTGCATCAGCTCCATCTGCTGCAAAGGTAACCGAAAGGCAACAGCTACAACTCAATTTTTTCATTTTGGAAACTAATGTCATAATTTCTCGCCAAAAAAAAATAAGCATAAACGACAGGCTTATGTTTTCTAATAAGAATTACTTACAGCTGCATGAAATCGATGCAGCTTTGATAGAAGTTTGTCTGCAACCACCACCATAGATCGTGGTGGGTCATTCCCTTCCTACCTCAATGATAGGGAACAGGAAGATGCTCAAGCCAGAGATCTAAACAGCATTCACAGAACATAGAGAAGGAAGAACGAGCTTGCTTAGAACAGCCCATGGAGCTCAGTACAGACTGTCCCTTCGCTTGGTTCTTTAATTTAAGAGGAAATTCCCTGCTTGTGGTATGTTACTTTTCACTACTGTCGAGAGAAAGTACAACAAAACAGAAGCCTGGGGTTTAACTTGTGGAAGTGAGAATCGAAATGACAACTCCTCTTTTTCAGGCTTGGTTAAGAGGACTTGCTCTTCTACTTACACAATTTTATGAGCTAATAATACTTTTCACTTGTAACTGGAACTGAGAACACACAAGCTTTAAGAATCACATCATCTTTTCTGAATAAAGAACCAGTTACTCATTTTGGCAGCATAAAACTCTTACAAGTCTTACTTTACCTTTCTATTCTCCTTCTACTGCTAATTATCCATTGCCTAGTAACTTCCTACATCCTTTCGGGATTAGATAGCAATTTTGCCACTAGCTAAGCATACAAAAAAAAAAAAAAGAAAAAAATCAGTTTCTAGGATTCTCTTCTAAACCTAATCCTTTAGCACTGCTCTGTTTTGGCTAAAAAAACCAGCAGCACGATCTTTGTCCTCAAAATGATAATTAAAATGCTCATTACTGAACCACATAAAAGACCTCCATAAAAAGCTTCAGACTGGTAATGACTTCGGTTAGGCAGGAATGGTGAAAGATGTGCAGTGGTAGTGGAGAAATGTGAGGCCAGCTGTTATTCCGAGCTGTAGAGTAGGCGTGGAAGCACTTCCCAATTTAGTTTTATAAATGAGGAAGTTCATACCACCCAACGCTCACAATGGGGCCAGTTTCTTGTTTGGTTGGTTTTTTTAATGCTATATTTTAAATGGTCTAATGTAATTTAGAAGTGGGGTCACTCTTCGCAAGGCACAAGATAAAGAACTGCTGACTAAGCATGGTCTGAGAATGGTGCTCAAGACTCAATAGCACTTAAATTTTCACACAGAGAAAATACATGCATTCAAAAACTGACATACAACAGGACAAAGGTTCAGAGGGTAGTGCTACACCTCTTACATCGAGCCTGTAAGTCAGACTGTTCAATAACCTCCCTAAAATGTAGATAGATGTAGATAGGGTTGAAGTGAGGATTTATCCTTGAAGTTTCTTCAGCTTTCCCTGCTTTGCATGCGTTCAAGCTAATTTTGCCACAAAATTCATTCAAATAAAAAGGAAAGGAAAACATATTAAGTCTCACTCATTTTGCCTACACAATTCCACCACCAAACACATATCTTAGCATCTACTAAGGAGCTGAAACAGGAAATTAAAAGACTAGTCTTTTAAGTGTGATTAAGATACATGGAGTAATATGTATTTAAATGCCTTAAGGACTCTTTCAAAGATTTCTTGTAGTCCTCTAAATACTTAAATCATTACATGTATTTAAAATTTTTATAGAATAGGACTGCTTCTCACAGGGTATTTTGAATCTGCATTCATGTATACATACACAAATTAATTTTTTCCCCCCAATTCAGTTTAAATCCTGACTATTTAACACTCAGACTACTATAGTATATTATATTGTCTCAGAACATTATTGGAATGGTTCCACAAGACCACAGAAGGGTTTTGGCTTCAAGGAGTAGAAACCATATAATCTATGGTTAGGTAGGAGGAAAACTTAATGTTACTGTGATTTATTTTAGGATTTTTAGAAAAATCTGTAGCTATTACCATAAGTCCATAAGTCATGATTATGCAAACCCCTTTAAAATAATGAAGCAGCATTTCATAGGAGATTGTGAATCTTGAGGACGTGAAGCCTTTCTGGTTTCGGCTGTCAAGACAGCACTGCTTTCTTCTTATGAAAACCCAGACTTCCAAAATTTGTCCATTGTTTCTTATCAGCAAGACTGCCATTAGAGAAACAGATTTAAATGCACATGTGTTACATTAATAATACTTAGGCACTGCAAGGATTAGATCAGAAGAAAGCAGGTACATTTGTTACCCTGAAGCATTGCGAAATGACTCATCTGCTAAAGCAAAGATTTGAAAGAACTCTCTCCCATACACTCCATCTTTATGGAAAAGGAATGCATTGCCATAAAATAAGGGTCTTATTCAGCAAGGGCGAGAGAACAGAAATGACTCTGATTGCATTAGGGCTGGAGCTACATCCCAGACAGAATGAGCTGTTCAAATAACAGACTGAGCAAAGAGCAACTCCATCCCTGTAGACCATTTTGTCATCTCCATACAGCACAAAAACAACAAACACTTCTGGGGATGGAGCTACTGCAGAGATTCAATCTTGCTCTGAAAACATCTTGTCAGAACCTGGGCATCGTGGCAGCCACCAGAGGTTTTGGTAGAAATCAAAAAGTCAACCCAGGAAGAAGGATACTACCTTTGGGCTTCCTTAAAGGATCACTCTACTACTATAGTCCAGCAGAAGTTTTGTAGTCTGAAATTAGGGCATCAGCATAACCCCTTCGGACCCCCTACATTTTAACCAATTCATAAGCACATCCAAGAAAAATTCCTCCAGATCCACAGACCAGGAATTATAAAGTAATTTACCCAAGCAGTGAAGCCAGAAATTACCAAAACATTCACTCTCTTGGCCTTGAAATGTTAGAGTCCTCTTTGGATTTAGCCAAAATATTTTGGAAGACCATTCCTTGGTTTTCCAAACAGAAAAGAGCAAGAATAATGAAACCAGCTGGCAACCAATTCACAGACCCCTCAAGTCTTCTTTACAAAGTCCATCAATTAACCACAAAGATCCTCGGTTTGTCTCTTCAGCTTCCTCAGATTTCTTTTTTCCTAAAATAATGAGGTAGTTACAACAAAAGACCAAGTAGCACCAACTATTGATTCATCTGGTAGCTCTGCTCTTGGTTCTTTCTTACGTGAAGTGCCCAGGAGCCTTAGAGGAGAACGACACCTCTTCCTAAGAGGGTCCAGAAAGATACCAGAACTATTTCTGAAGAATCCAGATTTGGAAAAGTGACTTTTGCTTTGAGTTTCAAAGGAAAAGGAATCTCCAAGAGCAGGTATAGATTGGTTAAGAGGTAGGCCTCTTTACGGTATCATTCTTAACTAAGTGAGCACTGTTTGATTAACTTCTCTTCAGCATCCCAAAGCAATACAGGTGGTATTTCTTTCCCCTACAGCATGCACGTTACTCAGTGACAACATCTTTTCCCAGTTATCCTTATGTGTTTCTCCAAGGTCTGTAAGTAAGATAAAATTCAGATACCTAAATTGTGAAGGATGCTATGGAAAGCATTCTCTAAGGCAGCAGATTCCATCTGCTGTAGGCAGAGCAGCAATGCCAATTAATTCACCATTAATTCAGGAAGTGCAGCGCGTTTTAGTGCCACAGGATTAGAAAGAACATAATAGTTCATAGTCGTAGCAGACCCAGTTCTTGAAAGTCAAATACTCATTAACAATAGATAAAGTGCATAATCAAAGTAGCGTTCAAATATCCTGCTAATGTTATCTCGGTAGCATTTAGTCCTCTCTTGCTGTGTTTCTGGAAAATCTATTGTCATTTCTGCAAAGACACGCGTTGGTCAGGAGGTTACTTACAGCAGCTCTTTCCAAAGCAGTTCGTTTCAAAAGCAAAAGGCAGAAGGAAGAGATTATGAAAAAAAAAAAATAAAGAGCTGTGGCATCTCAAGGCAAGCTGAGCTTATCCCAGGGTATGCTGAGCACAGATTAATGACACCATGCGAGCTGCAAACCTCATCTTCACTGCAGTGCAGGAACGTCCCTCAATCAGAGATGAGGGGGTTATTAGAAGGATTTAAATGACTTCATGCTGCATTTTTGACATTTGCTTGAGTTCAAAGGGACATTTTTTGCCCCAAGGCTGAATAAGGTAATTAAGGTAAGGCACCTTAATGCAGTTGATTGGTGTACAGTACCTGAAAAAAAGGATTTGACTGATTTGAGTTCAAGGTTCATTTTAACGTGAGTGATATGTTCCAGCCTTTACCACTTCTAAAGTTTTGAAGACTGAATTAAGTTTGACTGTATAATAAATAAAAGCACCCAAGGAAACTGAAGACATCCAGAGAACATCTTCTGACTGTACTCTTATAACACTTCAAAACACAGTTCTTGAGTGCGTGACTCAACACTTTTGCATAAGTATATCTACTGCCTAGTGCAGCTCTATTAATTTTGGCTCCAATCTCTATTTTTGTGTACAGATATTGGTTTCTTGTATTATAATTCAGAGAAGGAATCTTATTCACCTGATAAAGTTAACTACTGTAAATGAATTGCAGGGGTATCCCAAGTAACATGCTTGATTTAATCAACAAGAAGTTAATAAGGCCAAATTGATGGCAGAAATTAGGCAAGACTAGCTGACAGGTATTTACAGATATGTTCAGCAGATAGGAGCATGGAATCAATATGGGATTTAGCAAGTGAGGGCATCCGTTACAGGAACAAGTTAAAGTGCATTACTTTTTCCTCTTAACCTCTACAGAAGACAGCTAATAACAGGGCAGAGCAAAGAGGCACAAAAGGTTAAAGCTTTCTGTTCGTAATTTTTACTGTCGATAAAAAGCCACTGAAACCTTTACACTCTTCACTATGTTTTCATTCAAAGTATAGATGAAAGGCTTCTCACTGAATTTCGTTCATCTTTGAAATGAAGGCAAAATCTACAGCTTCATTTACAAAAGGAGTTAGAACAATAGAAGTATATTTTGAAATTATTCAATACAACAGTTACTTGCTGAGATTCCCCTGAAGAGGGGAGATTGAGATGAGATCTCAGGAAGAAACTCTTCACTCTGAGGGTGGTGAGAGCCTGGAACAGGTTGCCCAGAGAAGCTGTGGCTGCCCCATCCCTGGAGGTGTTCAAGGCCAGACTGGAGGGGGCTTGGAGCAACCTGGTGTGGTGGGAGGTGTCCCTGCCCAGGGCAGGGGGGTTGGAACTGGATGATCTTTAAGGTCCCTTCCAACCCAAACCTTTCTATGATGTCAGTACAGATTAAGTTACTGGTGATGTTAGTGACTGATCATTCAAGTAGTCTGAATTGTAACTAATTCCACGTACCTACAGAGCCCAAGCCTTCTGTGTAGCAGCTTTGAGCAGTTTATATAAGAAACAATTTCTCTGGTTCAAAAGTAAGCAGGAGTCTGGGGGGCTGGACCGTAAGAACGGTCACTGCACAAGCAGCACTCCCCGATTTCCACTGGCATCTGCTCCTCCTGTTCTCCTTCCACTCCTCCATCTCCCTAACTCAACCAAACCCTCCACAGCCATGTGTGTCCTGTTTAAATTTCATAAGTGACAACATCCCCTCTGGGGTTTTGTCATGGAACTCCTTCAGTGGTACATTTCCCATGCCTCAAATGGGAGTGCGCTGCCACCGTATGTCAGGAGCCTCTGAGAACTCTCTGAATAAGGAGAAAGCTATTGAGAGCTTAATCA
This sequence comes from Scolopax mira, assembly GCA_004320125.1. Taxonomy (NCBI): domain Eukaryota; kingdom Metazoa; phylum Chordata; class Aves; order Charadriiformes; family Scolopacidae; genus Scolopax; species Scolopax mira. The sequence goes on from BJBW01011828.1 coordinate 93,078, forward strand.
TAACAAATTTTTTCTTTTATCTTTTTTTTTTCAGAAAGCAGAACAAGAACTGCAGGAAAAAACACCCAGCAATCACCACCTCAGCCATAAACACACATTGTCAACCAGCTGCTTCACAAATCAAGCTTTAGTCTTGATTCCAATTATTCATAATGCTTGTTCTAATATATTTGTTTTTTTTTCTTCACTGTGATAACCCAAAATGTTCTTTTCATCTTTATGTTTATATTAACATACAATCCTGTTCTCAGTTTCTACCACAAACAGTTTGCTTACTTCCCTTCCATTGACTTAGAACTGCACTTACTGGAATACTTCCAAAAGCATCATTAAAAGAACTCAGATGAGGAATCAGCTAACTAAATCATGGTTAAATCCTAATCCAAGGATCAGTCTGGAATTACACTGAGACATAAAAATACCTAGAATGCAGATTTAAAAAGCAAAAAGGAAAAAAAAAGGCCTTTAAAGTTTATCAGTAGATTTTCACACAGCTGCTCTTTGCTACCTATTTTCCTGTTGGATAGAATTAGTCTCTTGTGTAAAGACTCCTTGTGTAAACCAATGAGATCAGAAAGAAAAAACTATTAAAGTTCTCTCTTTTATTTAAGTTGTCAGTGTGCAGACTACTAAATAAAAATTGCTGCACTGCATCTGAACTAAAGGTACCTTTGGCTTAAAATCTTATCTATAAGTGTCTATTAAAGGAATTATTTCGGAAGAAACAGCAAGGAAGTGGGTATTTTTTTTCCACCAGTGCATAGAGACAAATTATTAACAGAGCGTGTTGCCTCCCACTTAGGATCCTATCAGTTTGCACATACACTTGGATTTCCAATAGTTAGTGTAGACTGCAGTTTTCTGGAGAAAAAAGTATGCCAGTTAATTCTGGTGCTAAAGTCAGATTTGATTGCTGTCCTCACCAGGATATCTGAATAGAGTTGTGTCTCCATTTAATAAAAAAAATAAAAAATAAAAAAGGAAAAAAAAAGATAATAACTAGTTTAAATTCATAAAATAACCCAAATTCAGATTGCACCCTGTCCTCCTCTGACCTCTCTGTGCCTGAATTCTGTTTTCTAAAAATGCCAGGTGTGCGCACAACCGGCTCTCAGCCTACAATGCAGAGGCTTGGTGTCACAAGGATACACACAATCTGTGTTCTTCTGAAAAGCAGATGTAAAGAGATGCCAGAAAGCAACTTCATTTAGTATGACCTGCATAGCAGGACATCATCTTTTTGATAAAACACTGGTTCGTTGAGGCATAACTCTGATTGTCCCACCGAACAGCCAATAGATGTACTAAATCCTACTCAAAATGCACATGTGTAGAGCAAGGGCATAGAAGCAAGAATGCCCTCAAGTAGAACCAACTTTAACCAAAGTCCTTGAAGAACATTATTAAGCACACAGAAAGTGTAATACTCTTCACTTCTTTCTTCTATATACCCCTAGATTTAGCCAGCTTTCCATGTGGATTCTAATCCACAAAAGCAAGAAAAGAAACATGCAAGAAAAAGAACAAAAGCAAGTCAGGATTTACAATGGAATGGCAAAATCATGAAGTCAAGTCAAACTGCTTTATCTCCACAGAAGAGAAATCCTGTGGCACTACAAGCACTCACGGAATTAAGCTGTGCACACGTGTTGCTCATTAAGCAAGCCTTATCTTACACGGTAACCAGTGGGACGACTTCCCAATAAGAACAACTCCTTCAAGAATTCAGCCTTAAAAATTAGCTGCACTGAATTAATGTGAAACCACTTACAAAGCTTTGTCTTTCTGAGATTGCATATTCAACAACCACCAGCCTGTCAGGAGAATTCTACTGAGCACAATCAGCACTTGGAAACTTATACAAATTCCAGCTGCCTATTTTAGCCAAAATGCTTGCAAATGCTA
>BJBW01011829.1:0-18827 GCA_004320125.1 Scolopax mira
CTGCTGCAACTATATTATTTTTCAGTTCCACCTACTCTTTTATTTCATTTGTAACAGCTTCTCAATTAAAACTCATTAAAAATCCTTTTTTCTTCTTCACATCAGTATTCAAATCCCACCTCTTGATTTTTATCTGCTATATTCATGCATTTCTACTCATCTTAGGATGTACTTCACTTATTTACTTTTACTCTTGAACTTTCTGAAGCGACAGTATAGTTTTCTGCCTTTTTTGTTAACTGACAAATGAGTTTAACTTCTAGGGCATTGTCATGTTTCAAGTGAGCTAGTAGATTTCTTTAAAGAGAACTGAATCTATTGGAAAAGTAGCTCTGTAGCTATATAATTGGTGTTAAATGGGTATAAGGGGAGTATTGTGTAAAGGAAAACTTTTGAAGTAAAATGCAAAAAAATGCTCATTCAAAAAAACCCCAGTCAGCCCAAACAAAAAACCAAAACACTCTTTCACTGTAAAACCAGGAAGATTGAAAACATTAAAGTGTATTTAATACCTCAGTTGTTGTTGACGTAAGAGTTAGTAAACAGAAACTATTTCCTCAAGCCCAAAATGGAAAATACCGATAAACGTAGTTGATTACTTTTGTTCAAAAGAGATCTGCACCTGATCAGAGAGGAACTTCTCTGCTATTTGACTTTTTTCTGAGTTGATTTCTCACAGTATTTTGTTACAGTCTTTCCAGAACTTGTCAGAGCTGCTGTGAACAGTAGAGTTACCCCCTAAGGGTGTTTCTTGTTCCATACTTATGGGCTCAAAAGCCTTGCTCTATCAAAATAAATGAGGGGGAAGAAAAGGTTGAGATTTTGTTTTTTCTGTGTGTATTTTTGGGGGTGTGTGTGTGTATTTGCTTGTAATAAGAAGTTACTGTGTGCATCATTCTTCTCTTCTGAACTTGCTGTTTCAGTACTTTGTTTGAACACCTCTTATCAAGAAAAAATATAGGAGGAAAAACTCAGAAATGAATGGAAGTCTGGAGGGTGTGCCCTTGGAGGAAGAAAAAGATAAAAATATTTTTTTTTTTGGAAGTGACGTGCTAAAATTGTTGAGGAGAAAAAGGTAATTGGCATAAATTGCAGGTAGAAAGAATTAGGTTTGAAATGAGAGGTACAGTTTGTGAGTAAGTGTAAATGAAGTCCTTGGAAGGAACCGCTTAGGGAGGTAACTGGAGGGTTGTAGCATTGGGTTAGACAAATATATGCAGGGGACTATATGATCAAGATCTGTGTTCTCTTTAGGCAAGTTAAAAAGTAAGACCTCGGATAACCTAATGGAGCTGATTTATAAGGCCCATCTTGATAACTCTGTTGCTATCTTGGCAGATAGTCAAAGCCTTTCATGTGTACAGCCATTTTACTGCATCGGGTGGTCTTCTGTGGCACTTGATCAGTTACAAATAATTTATTATAAAAACCAACCAACCAAAAACCCCAACCATGTGTTCCTCAACCCAAAAAACCCATTTCATATTGAAGGAAATTGTTGGAATTCTGAAAGTTTTATTTATTTTTCACTAAAAACAGTCTTTCAGACTATTATGCAAACTAAATGCAAACAGGTACCTCTGCTATGTGGAGCATGGGCCACTTCAGGAAGCATTTTCCAAATTATTGGTTAACAAGAATAATAAACCGTAGTTTATTTTGTTAAAGGTGTTGCTAAAGTGCCAAAAGGACTTTTGTACAACGGTGATACTTTTTTTAAAGGATGGGGGAAAGCTGTAATTGAGCCTAGTCAATAGAGTATTGTTACATAATAAATGTTAGTGCTGAACCACTTAAAATACAACTCTTTGTGCTCTATTCTAAAGAGTCTGCTCAAATAATAAATAATTGAAATAATGAGAGTTTCTAAATGGAGCATGCACAAAATTATGTATATCCAAATCCAATAGGCTGCCAATCTTCTTTTTAGTTAGATTCTTTTTTTAGTTTGTTCTTGAATGTCCCTACAGATTTTTGAGAGTCCACTTTTTATACATGTTTATGTTTGTCTATAAGTACACTAACAAAAACAGACTATATGCAAAATCTTATCCAGATATTCTCCCCCAGCCTGAGTGATACCTGTACATGCTTCCATATTTATCTCATGCAAATGTCCAAAAGAAGAAAAGAAAAGCAAATGTCATTGGTCCAGAAGGAAGTTTCAGGTCAGTCTAACCTCAGTCCAGGACTGGTTACAGAGCAAATACTCCCAAAAGTAGTTTCTAAGCAGGTGAAGGACAACCTTTGGAAAAGGTTCATGGGAACCTTCATTGGAAAAGCCAGCACAGATTTATGAAGGGCAAAAAATTGTGAACAACCTCATTACTTTCTGTGACAAGGTGACTGGTGCTGTTGACAAGGGATGGACGGTGGATGTTGCACACCTTGATTTTAGCAAGGACTCCAACACTGTGTTTCATGGTATCCTTATCATTAAATCGATGAGATAGGGACTGGATAAGTGTAAAATGATGTGGTTGGAAGGTTGGCTGAGCTGCTGGGATGAAAGAATCAATCAATGGTGCAAAGTCCATCTGGCAGCCAGTATGTAGTGGTATCTTTCAGGTATCAGTATTGAAATCAGTGCTGTTAATATCTTTGATTAATCATCTGTGCGATAGGACTGAGTGCATCCTCAGGAGGTTTGTGGACAACAGCAAATTGGATGGAGTGGTGAATAATGGTGCAGGGCAGGACTCCTATTCAGAGGGACCTCGACAGGCTGGAAAAAGGCACTGGCAGGAACCTCGTGAAGTTCAACAAAGACAAGAGCGAAGTCCTGTATCTGCAACCCCGTGTGACAAGACAGCCTGGACACTAACCAGATAAAAAGCAACTTTTGTAGAAAAGGACCTGAAGATCTTAGCAGGCAAAAAATTGAAACCAAGTCAACAGTGTACCCTCACAGCAAAGAAGGTCAAGCACAAAGCTCTATTAGCATTAGTCCATTTAGTAAGTGTGGGAAAGTGAACCATCTGCTCTCTTCAGCACCTGTGAGACTGTGTTTGAAGTACTGTGTCCAATTTTGGACTCCCCAGTACAAGACAGACATTGACACATTGGAGCAAGTCTGATGGAGGCCACCAAGCTGGTGAGATGGCAGGAGCACATGATGTAGAATGAGGGGTTAAGGGAACTAGGTTTGATTCAGGCTGGAGAAGAAAGTGCACAGGAGAATCTTACTGCTGTCTACAACTGCTATCTCAGAGGACTCGGAGATGGAGCCAGACTCCTCTCAGAGGTGTGTAACAACAGGCTGAGAGGCAGCAAACACACTTTGGAACCTTGGAAATTGTGCCTACATAAAAAGGATGTTTTTAGTTGGTTGGTTTGTTTTTAAGCCATGAGCATTGTTAAGTAGTGGAACAGGCTGTCTGGAGAGATTCAACAATCTCCTTTCTTGAAGGTGTGTGTGCAAGACTACTCTCCCACTCAGGTCCCTGAGTGACCTGATCTAGCTAGAGCTGCTTGGAGTAGGAGGTTGGACTAGATGATCTCCAGAGGTCTCTTCCAGCCCAAGGAATTCTATGATTCTGGGCTGATGCCATGCAGAGCGATGCTCACTGTGGAACTGCCATCCTTCAGGCTTGATTTAAACAGAGACTCTGAATTTAGGAAACTGGTTCATGAGGCATCCGCAAAGTGATATTTTTGGGGGGGGGATGTGCATGTGCATGTGTGCATGTGAATTTTGTGAATCTCATTGCAATTCAAACCAACTAACCCAAAACTCCTGAGAGACTTACTGTATTCTCCTAAGTATTTTTAAGGGCTATTTGTGTCTCCACACGTTTACAACCCAGTCCCTCGGGTTTGCTCCCTTGAGACATCTCTTATCCTTCTCTTTTTCTGATGAGGCGTAAGTTTTATTGTCCAGTTGAGTGGCTCTGGGAGGTCAGGAGCAAATAAAGGAGCAAGGGAGAAGTACAGAATCCATTTAGAGGAAGGGAACGGTGTCATTTCCAGCAGAATAAGGGTGCTCTGGCTAATGCTGCTGCTTCATAGGTGCTATAGAATGTGGAGAAGAATGAATACAAGTACACCTTAGAGAAGAACATCTACAGTTGAATATCCCTCACAAAGCCTTTTTTTATTTTCCTGCTTAATTTACACCTAAGTGCTTGCACAGGTTAGAATATTTAAACTGTCTTTAGAGTGGAAACAAAGTAGAGATTTTTAAAGCTGTTTATTTTCTATCCTTTACGCTGTTCTATTTTGAAGTTTGACGTTAGCTTCATTTGAAAGGGAGCATATGGCATTTCTAATTAAGGCCTGTGATTTTCTGACATATAACTGAATAATACATTCAAAATACTGTTAAGCTTTCCAGATGAAAGAATTTTCAGGGATGAAGCACTATAGCTTTGTGGTATATCTTGCTGGAATACGTATGCTATGTAACACTGATCTCCTTAAGAACTTCGAAGAATTTTGCAGAGAATACCAGCGTAGTGAGAAAAGAAGGGGTTTGTTGTGTTTCTGTGATGTTAGTATTTCTTGGTAAGCTCAGGTTTGGATCAGATAACAACTAGCATGCTTTGTTCCTGAAAGTATTCAGTGTAGCTTCATTTTTAAACATTTTGGACCAAGTGGGAATTTTATTAATCAGATTTTGTTTCAGACTGCAAGATTTGTTGGTGTATATTTTAAACAGTAGCTCTTGTAGAGACGTACTGTAGTTCTTCAGTCTCTCCAAAGTAATTCAAGTCTTCCTTTAACATAGAATATGTGAAACCTCTGAAATTGTGGTTTACGATAAACTTCTGGTGTAAGTCAGGTTTCTTGAAATACATGTTAATGATTCACTGGCCCATATGAAGTATCTTGTGTCTCTGAGTGGCCAATGTACTCAATCTAGAGAAGGTTTCCTCAAACATTTGGGTTTTTTTTCCCCTTGTTTCCATGGGAAGTATATGGGGTGCATTTATAATTGATCTCTTTGAATCCAGTTAAGCAAATCAGTGGAGGAGAGAATTTAAAGAATGTAAGGCATTTAACTGCTTTATCTTTTTAAAAAATATTACGATGTCTAGGTGATAAGCTAGGAGATTTGCCTCGACAACATTTTTGTAATTTTAAAATGAAAGTGAAGTTGATCCTTCAAATATTGTCCTTCAAATTCTGTCCACTGGAACTTAATGGGTTTCTTTGGTTACTACAAAACTTTTTATAGTAATAACAAATTTTAGTTAAAATAATACATTTGGTGTTTTTTTGATCTTCATATCTCCATCTTTAGATCTAGTGAATGCATGCACAAAATTAGGAAACCTTAAAACTGTGGACGTATGATGCGTGTGGGTGGGTTTGGCTTTGTGTTTTTTTGTTTTTTAAAAATTCTGGGGGCAAGTATTTAAATGCAGGTTGGTCTTGTATTTTGGGGCCTGTAAAGCTGTACAAACAGGTTCCAAGCTAAAGGATTTCACCAATCAAATGTTCAATTTGAAGTACAAAGAGTTTTCTGATATGCTTCTCTCTTAAGGCAGCGTTTTTGAAGTACAGTATATGCTGTCTTTGACCTCACAGTTCATTGTTAAATTCAAGCACTGATGATATTTTTAGTGATGACTTGTATTTGACAATTGCTGAGACTAAAAATTAGAAACGTGTAATTTAAGTGAGAATGACAAGGATGAAGACTTAAGAGCATAATTGTTCAAGTGCTGAAGATCCTCCTCTACCTGAACTACTACTGTTGGGTACATAAACTTGGAGGTGAAGTGTTTAATGTACCTGAGGAACTAAAGATCCTAGGTTAGCAACCAGATGTGATTTAGCTGTGTTGAAGAGAGTATCTAAGGGATTGAAGGGATTTTGGGAGTAGAAGTATCTTTAGTCCTCCTTGTTTGTTTTATTTTAGCTTATTGAGATAGTCCACTTCATAGGAAAGAGAGACCTTGGAGACCCTCTAACATCTAAACTCTCCATAGCTTCATAGGCCTCTGAGGATAATGGGGCTATTGCAGTGTTTCATAGGAAAGGTGCTGAGAAACCGGGGCCTTGTCAACGTTTGATGGTGTTGAAATTGTACTTGTGTTTAATTTTTAGCAGTATCTTATTCAGATAAAACTTGTAAAAGACCAAATAACTGCAAAACCATGTTCATGTGACGAGTTACTCTAAAGAGTTAGACTTTGCAACTTGCTGTGGGCATCTGCATAGACCCATAAGACACTTGTAAATTGGGTGGCTACTTGAGTTGGGTGGTTATTTGAACACAGCATCTCTGACTCACATCTTCCTTTCTGGTTTTGTGTATTAGTCGTGTAATGATGTATACTCTTCATAAGTGTTTTATTCTTAATACTTAGAAGGTTTCTTTTCTTTTGAAGCATTCTTTTCTGTTTCATGCAATAAGACCTTTAATATCACAGTGATGTTTTTACTGTTCATCCATGACTTTGCTTCGTAAAAGAAAAATTATTTTATGGCTTTGAGTGAGATCAGAGTACCCCATAAGAGAAGAATTGCATGTAAGGGATGCAATGTAATGAAGTAGTAATATCTATGGTGTTTTAAAAGAGAGTTCTCTTGTGTGAAGTCTGGAATAGATGTGACTTTTAAATAATACTGCATTGTGAAATTTCATTAGATGGATAGTTCCTCACAAAATGCTTTTCTAGATCCCAGCCCTTTTTCCTGTAACAGAGCGGTGAATTATTCTCTAGTCTTGTTTTCTTAAACTTTATAGAAACTTTATTAATGTACCTGTTTTGTCAAGTCTGCTAAACTTTCTTTACGGTCCACTAATATTTTCTGTCTTTCTGTGGTTTTAAAACTGATATGTGAGAAGAATTTGTCTAAGACCTGTATGTATGCATCTCTAATGTCTGTTCTCTTTGATAAATCTGTGCATGCTTTTGTTTTCTTGTCTTTTTTCTTGTCTGTCTTTTTTTTTCTTTTTTCTTTTTTTTTTTTTTTTTTTTTTACAGAGAGTGATAATGAGCTCTCCAGTGGCACTGGTGATGTGTCAAAGGATTGTCCTGAGAAGATTTTGTATTCCTGGGGAGAATTACTGGGCAGATGGTAATGCTTCATTTCTTCAATTTAGATTTTAAATAGATTTTAAATAAACCTTTTCTTTGTTTTATGAGACTATATGCTCTTGAGTAGGATGTTTGAAATTCTTTAGCTTACATGGTTTAAAAACCAAAATGCAAACCACATTGAAATGTGCTTGTTTAAAACCTAGTTTAAAAAGGGCTGGTAAATCCTGGTTTTTTTAACTTGCAGTTATTTGACGTGTCTGACAGTGTCTTATTTTGTTTGGTGTTTGAGAATACGTCCACGTATGCTCATGCTGCATGTGTCAGTCTTCAGATGCAGAACTTTCTGGCCACCTGTGGTCCACGGGATTGGATGATAAGGTATCATGAAACTCAGTGCCTCTTAGTGCACTTAGAAAAGACAGAGCAACTCATCTGTCCTATCAAAGCCATTTGTGCTACCTGACGTACAATTAATTGATTGGTTTAGAAGCACTCTTTTTTTTCCCCAATGTGTTATATGTAAGCACTTGAAAAGGAATTCTAGAAAGACTGTTACCTCACTGAAACTGTTTCGGTTGGAGAGTAAAATGAAGAGTATTTGTAACCCTAGAATGTGTTCTCAACAGTGTTATTTCTGTGGTTTCATTAAGTACTTCAGTAGCAGCATATACTTTGCCAAGAGAGGAAAAAGTCTGTGTATTTGCTGCCTGTGAGAGACCTTTATACTATTAGCAAATGCCAGAAGCACTTATTTGTTTTTCCATTTGTAAGTAATAGCTCCTGCTGCCCAAGACAAAAATAATCATAGGCCCTTAATCTGGAATTGGCAAAGGTTCCTTTTTGTAACTCCAAAAAGAGAGCTAAAAAGCATTTTAAGACTCTATTTGGGCAATTCTCCCCTTTACTTGGCTACTTTGTAGCTTTGGAGAACCACAGCCTTTTGCTGCTGACCTCATCTTTAATGGAGATCGCATGCAAAGGTTACTAAAGGAGACATCACAAGATTTTAGTGAGCCTCATGGAAACCTTCCTTGCACAACCCTTCCCTCCTGCTTGTTTTTAACTCTTTTGTCATCCAAGCTTCTGGCCTTAATGAAAGATCACAAATATTCAATTGAATGATTGTACAAATATTCTGGCTATGGACCTTGTGAATGATTAAGAAAATACTGAGGAAAAATGTGGAAATCAGTTGATCATTATAGATGAGTGGTTTTTCCTCACTTGAAAAGGCCGTAAACAGATGGGCTCTGGAGCTGTTTAGAACTTTCCAAAGCCTGTTCTAAAGGACGTACCAAGAGAGCGTTAATAAATTGTTTGCAATTTTACATCTGGCACCCCAAGGCAAATGAGGAAGGCCATCTCGAGTCCCTAAAGAACAGAGTGGCAGGTTTGTTTCAATCTGCGTTACAATTCCATTGGAAGATGCTAATTTTTTAACATATTTTTAAAAATTAATCTATGAGTTGGTTCTTTTAGTTTTAACTTTTGCTATTGAGAAATATCTAGTCTCCTGTCCAGCCTGACGAAGTAAAGAACTGCCCATAGCTCATTCTTTCAAGTTTCACATAACCAGCTAGCTCTACGAGTTACTCAAGGATACCATTCAATGAGACAAAACATTTAAGACTTTTGGAGTATGTTTTTGAAAATGTTTCAAATGTTTTTGAAATCCTCACATAACTTATAAACTTAATTCAGAGAATCATTTAGTAGTTAAAATGCTTTAGTTAAAATTTAAAAATGGGATGAGAAATGGGAGATCACAGCCAGCTAGAAGACTAGCAGTAGCAAACATTTTCTTTGGGAGTGTCACAAGCAATATTAAATTTAATAATTTAAGTGTATAAAATATTTCAATTCTTGAATAGTGTTATGTTACATTTTAAGAACAAAACTTGGAGAGAGGAACAGATGAAAAATGTTAACAAATTGAAAACTAAAAATAGATTGAAATAAAACCTTCTAGTGATTTGAAAACTGCAGCATATGCTAGTGGAATATGTGTGCACTTGTAAAAAAAATTAAATAAACAAAAATTAACATTTCCACTTGGAGAACTGGTGTGCTGATTTGTCATTTAGATGAAAAATTTCTTGCACTTTTTAATTGCTTCTTGTCATTTCATTAAAATGTCACTGTAGCCTAACAGACTGACTCAGCAGAAACATTGCTCCAAGAGCCTCCTTTACAAATATAAACAGGAATAAGAATAGGACAACTTACCAAAAACATACAGTAAACAGTTGGAAAGTAATGAATATATTTTAATTTATGTTTACTGAATCCTCAGCATTAAAGTTGTTTTTGTGATCTGAGCTAGTTTAGCTGAATACTTAACTATTTCTGATATGTTTTGGTTTTTTTATTTAAAAAAAAATATTATAATGGTCAACATCAGTCTTTGATCAGAAATATTTGTCAAGTTGGGGCACAATCTATGCATCACTGTTATATATTCTCACTCTTTGAAGTTTTAAAATTATCTTTGAATTTTGTGCAGGAGAATTCGGCACTTTTGTAACAGATTAAATGTCAGCATCCATGAATGATCTATTTTTTTCCCCACATGCTAAAGGATAAGGCTAGAATGTTTGTTTCTGTTACAGCTTGGCCAGGCAGGTGTCAGAAAGTGTCTAGGAATGCAAGGGCCTCCTCACAAAGGAGGGAAAATTGCATATTTGTTCATTATTGTAGAATACAGAACAAGGATTATAAAGCTGTTTTCCAAACAAAACTGAGAAACTGTCTATTAAAGTTACAGAGTTATGCTTTACTGCATGGACTGAAGTATTACTTTAGTATTAAAGTATACTACACTTGCTAAAGTATTACCTGTACCATAAAACTGTCTAAATAAGTGACAAACCCAGTGAAATCTGGTGTACTGTAGCATGCTTAATTCAGTATTGTTCAGTAGTAAAGATGAGATTAGAGCATGGAATGTGCATCTCTGTTAGTCATTGCCATAAGCTATTTGTACTGTTTTCTTCGTGTTGCTGAAAAATTCCCTGTTATGTTTCTGTGGGAATGTACCTTTTTAGCTGTTTGTTTTATTTTATCTGCTTGCCAAGTCCTCAAAGGCCTTCTGTGTTTCTCATGTAACACACATAATCAAATCCCCATAATAATCAAACTAACCTGATTTGAAGTTTGCTACGAGTGCTTCATTTTCACACAACTTGAGCTTTAAATTTCTGACGTATTTCATTTATTTATTCCTGAATGTGCATCTCATAATTTTGTAACCGCTTAACCGCTGTCTAGTCCTTTTAATATTTCTGTGAATATTGATTTTTCTTTCTAGCTTTTCCTATCACAAGATCATTAGTAAAATGTGACTCTGTAAAAAGTACTGGAAAAGAGAAAAGGGTCTAGTTGGATTTTAATTTGACTAACGAATTGCAAAGTTTGAAATTACTTGTATTTCACTACACAGTAAAATTTAAAATAATTATTGTGTTTAAAAGAAATAGAGCATTATATAGTTACTCTCTCCTTTTTCATTCTCAAGTCATTTGGAAACATGGGTATCATCCTCAGAGTATAGGAAGAAGAAACTTTTTTAGAGTACCCTTTAATTTTAAACAGTAGTGGTAAACCATTCACATCTTAATGGCCAGTTTCAAAAAAGGAGTACTCTAAACATTTACTTAAAATCGGGGGTCAAATTGCAGGTTATTTGCAATTAATCACAGCTTGCTAACATTTGGCTAAACTGCCACTCTCACTGTTCTCTTACAGCAGAGTTGTAAAACGTAACAATGGTCAAAACAATAATAGAGCAAAGAAAGCACTTCCTACATGAGAAAGAATAAAGAGTCAATTCGCACAGTCTTCCTGCTGCATTGCTATGAAAATTGCCATAATAAGTCAAAGTGAGGTTTAATCTACATCAGTAAACACTATTATCTCAAAAAAGATTTTTAATCATCTGTGACTGAAAGCTCTGCAGTATCGTGCATGTGCAGTCATTTTATCCTAAATGTATGGATTTAGTGACTGGATTACTTTTGAAAAAACACATCTTTAGTATTGTCTCTCTGAATACGGCCTTTTCATAGTTCTATCTACTAACTTTTGCAGGATTAATTACACAGTGTTGGAAAATAGGAAAAGTCATCCTGCAATTGTCTTCCTACATTTCTTGGTCTGTGTACAAACAGATAATAAAAGACCAGCTCAAACTAGTAGGCAGATTTATTTGGAATGGTGGAATTTAACCAGAGTGTATTTAAGTGTTCCTGCTTTATAGGATTTGCAACATAATCTTGGTGTGAAATGTAAATCTGGAACTTCAGCCTTTCTGTTAGTACTCTTAAGACTAGCTTATATTTGTTTTCCAAAATTTATTTCTCTGTACAGCTTGTTAGTTTTAATTTCCTTTTCTTAACTTAAGCTAAACATAAATGTTGAACAAATGTTTAAATGGAATTGTCTGCACAGATGGCATAGGTTTTTCTTTCAATTCAAATTATTCTTCATTAGCCAGTTTAGTTCAATTTCTGCAACTGTTTATTGTTTTAACTTTCATGAAATTCTCTACACCTAGACAATTTGTATATAGCTACATTTTGCAAGTGGTTCTCACTGTAAATCCTTGCAGAATTTTTGTGTTCTGTCTGACAATTACTAATCAATATAACAAATGAAAGAAGAGTTTATGTTGCCAGTTGCTGACTCCACTTTTTAGAATAAAAGAAAGTTTAAAAACTTCTTATATATTTTATCTTGATTTCTACTCCTGTAGTTGAAGTATAACGGGCAGATGATTGTCTGTTTCTCAGGCACAATAATCTTGTTGTGAGGCCAAATGGATTATCTACCTTGGTGAAAAGTGGGGTTCCAGAAGCGCTAAGGGCAGAGGTGTGGCAGTTGCTGGCAGGATGCCATGACAGCCAGGCAATGCTGGATAAATACAGAGTTCTCATCACTATGGTAAGTGATTATTTTCTTTTTCTTTCAGTTAAAATGAATTCTGCTGAGCAGCAGGTTTTTGCTTTTGGTGGGGTTTTTTTTTTTTGGTGGAAAAACAGCAAAGAAGTGAAACAGTTTGTGTTTTAAGCAACTGAAATTGTGATTAGGTGAGTTTACCTCCTGCCATGGGTACCTGCTGAATGGCATTAACAATAGAAATTGCTGACCTATATCTGTAGTAATGCTTGACATTTAGCTTTCTATTCACTTGCTGTGATGATAAGACCATCAGCTTGTTGTTTCAGGTGTTTGGTTTTTTTTTTTCCTTTTTTATAAACTCAAGTTCATTGCTTTGGTTTTTGTAACAGTTTCTGTACTCTGTATGCCTTAATTTTCCATTTTTTTAGTTTAAAAACAAACCCAAACAACCTTAAAAAGTTGGGTATTTCTTGTTTTGTTGTTTATTTTAAAATAGAATTTTAAAACCTAAAGAATCCTATTGAGAATCTCTTCTGCATCCTGATGTCATCAATACAGTCAGGAAATTTTGTAAGAAGTTGTCTGTGTGGATGTTCCAGGCTGCTAGAGCTGTGATTGAAAGATTGAGAACCACTGTGTAATAGTAGCATAAACCCCGTGCAGTATTAGGAAGTAAACTCACCATTTGGGGTTCTAAAATTCTTGCCGCTGCAGGGTAGTTATGGACTCTGAGGAAAACCAGAAATGTTGCTGTTATTGTTGTCTCAAAAATGATGACAACAGCAGGAATGGATTAAGATAAAGTTATGTGTTGCTCCCAGAAAGTTTTGGATTTGTTATCTAGGGAATGAATCATCTGTCCATACAGAAGTTCTAGGGTAGATGTTGTTAGTGAAAGTTTCCTTTCATAATGCCATATTTTTCTGATACTTATCTTAATTGATTGATACTCTTAATTTGAACTACCTGCCATATTTGTAAAGTTTAAGTGTCCCCTGAGTGAGAGCTGTCCTCGTGACTTCTTTTTCCTTTACCAATAAAGAAAGATGTTTTGGTAGTGTAAATTTTTCTTTTTGACGTTGTAGTTGGGCTATATTTTCCTCAGAAACCATTCACAGGACATCTGTCAGCTGCATGTTGCATCAAAACCACCTCCGCTATTTTGCTCTTGCTTTCCAAAAGTGGGGAAAGATGTTTGTTTCACAGCGGAGGAGGGAGTGGAAAACTTCTAAAATGCAAGCCTTAGCTTGATGCTAGGGCCTCATGCCTTAAAAATACTTCTCTACGCTTGTCCTTTTCATGATGGAAATATTTCAGTGATGTATATTTTGGAAGATAATATTGCATACAATATTTAATATGAAATATTATACTATTATGGATTAGAAAATGAATCCTACTCGGAACTTAAGCGTTTATTCAAACTCGGGGGTTTTTTCCTGAAGTAAATAACTTTTATTCTGAAATCACCATTTTTTTTCTATAGTCTGAGTATATAACTGCTGGTGCTTACATCATTTGCATGAAAGGATTCATGAAAAGAAATGAGCAGGAAAGAATCTGCCAAACCAAAGCTAGCCTGATTTTAGGAATAGTTAATATTGGATGCTCCAGAAAAACTTGTCAGCTAATTTTTTTTTAATGAAATATTATCTTATATTTACATCTGTGAACACAACTTCTTTCAGATTCATTTTAGTGTGTTAGTAACCTACTTTGGATAGACTGATAGGCATGTGTTTATTATTCTTTGAATTCTACTAAAATCTTTGCTGTAGTGTTATCTTATGTGCGTCAATAATAATAAGCATGTTAAACTTCAGAGTTACATGGGTAGTAATGATTGTTCAGCAGAACTGATTTATTTTTTCTCCGTGGTTTGTATGCTACCATCCCAATATACCATAACACATCGTTTATTTCCATAATTATGTGTTCTTCCCATCAAATATATAGCTTGCATCTTGATTCTTTGAGTTTGTGCATACATTTACACAGATTCATTGTCTCCTGCTATTTCGGTCATTCTGCTTAACATTTCTCTCTTGTTTAGGCTTACTTCTGGAAACTGGATATTTTTGTGGGTGTATTGACCGCTTTAGTAGTACATTCTGTGAGCGTGTGCATTCCTGAGTGTATTTCTGAAAGACCTTCCTAGGTCTTTAGAGGTGGCAGTATTCTGCACTTGCAGTCCTGAGAATAAAGTGTGCTGAGGTTCAAGGAAGTGGTATTAACATCTGCAAACTCTTTACCTCCTCAGACATGGTAAATGTCAAACAGCTCCCCATTACTGCCTAGTTGCCTTGAACCTTTCATGGCACCGTGCTGCTCTATCTTCTAGCTCATGGGAACAGCTCTTTCACAAGAGCTTGCTCTCCCAACACCCTTTTCCCCTTTCTGGCCATCCAGCCTTACCTGTACCATTTGGCTAAATTGCCAATTCCTGTACCTCAGTGAAAAAGAGGGTATCTGGAAATCACTAGAAAAATCTTTACATCCAGGGATTTGTAAGAAAGTAAGTTTATATAGATGCAGTTGGCATTGTTTGTTCAGTGATCAAAACAACCAGGTTGAACTGTGTACTATAGTGTAGTGCTTGTGAGCACTTAGCAGTCAGTTTTCTTGAATAAGACTTGACTTCAAAAGCATCTTTGATTACTTTAGTTCTCATAATCAAAATTTTTCCTAAAGAAAATTTGAGAGGGCTAACTTGAGGATGAAATCTTGAAAACTGTCATTTTACTTTCATTGCTAAAAAGATGAACCTGATTGCTGGAATTATTAGTATTGAATTATTAATACCCAATATATGACTACTTCTTATGTGAGAGAAATCTGGTAAAGATTGGAACTTTACTACAGTGTTGCTGGTTAACTCTTGGTGAAACTGTGCTCAGTTGTGGAGGACAAGAGTTGTTGGTACCAAAACACCAAAAATGTGTTCCTTGTGGTGAACTGAATGATAGCAGGATCTCAACATTCACATGTACTTTAGAGACCATGATACAGACATGTTTGTTGTTCTACTCCAGTTGCATGCAGTTGGTGCAAAAATAGTATACTGGATTGGCCAACTATCATACACATCGCTGAACAGATCTGGTATGCATGTTATTCTAGAGATATATATCCATCTTTATACTATATTTTTCAGAGCTCTGAAATCTACCACAGTATTTCTTAGAGGAGCGTGTTGTTAAATGTGTTCTGTAGGAGAGAGTAATTTGAGGCTTGTTTTAGTGTTTCAGTTCAGCACAGAGAGCACAATAAAATCTCTTATTTAGAAAAATCAATGCCGTGCTTATTTTCTCTAAAAGGTACATCTTCTAGTCCTCCACACTGGAGGTCAACAGGCTGTCAAGAGTGATCTAGTGAACTGTTTCTCCTTTCCTGTATCCCAACATTCACACACTGATACGTTTCCCATCTCTAGCTGAGTTCAGCGTTCCAGGAGGGAAGGGAGAAAGAAATACTTCTGCTCTCACAAATCCTTTCTTCCTGTCAAGCACTGGCTTGCTGTATCTCACATCTCCTGCTGAGTTCCAGCTTGGTGATTACCATGAGCCTTTCAGAAATTTTGACTGGAGCACAATAGTAGGTCTTGCATACAATTTTAGAGAGTAGGAGTTGTGATTTGGCAGCTGCTTCATTTATGACATATATGTAAATCTGTACTGTATGACAATTAAAATCTGTCTTAGTTACCTTTCTGGCATGTATGCTGTAGGCTTTTGACCCTGCCGCATGTGACACAGTAAAAGAAAAGGAAAAATAAAAGATGCACCAGCAGAGATGAGTATATATTTTGATCTATTTTTAAAGAAAATGCAAATGAGAGTGAGAAAAATCTGCTTGTGTGATCGTAATGAAAGGGTAATACTAATATACTAGTATGTGTATATAGAGCTGCTGTAAAAGTGTCAGATCCATTTGTTAAAAGAAGGTAAGTAGAAAACCACATATAAGCTCGGGTCACTTCATTGATAGAGTTTTTTCTCCTGCCTACTTGACATTATTTCATGTTCAGCTTCACTGGTTCTTCTCGAGGTGCTCAGATGAATTTTTCTCATGACGATATATTTTGAGCTCAGATAAACTGACCAGTGGCAAGGCAAGCCTGGTAATTGTCTTCAGCAATAGTTACACTCCACTTTGCCCCACTCTGCTGCCCTTACTCCACACTGTCTCTTTCAGAAGAGATGTCAGGCACTGTCACTGTGTAAATCATTAGAAATCTCCTGTCACTTCATGGCAGACATACAGAAGCTTCCTGTGAAATACTTGTTGCATCTGAATCAGGACAGACATTTTATTTATTACATCTTATGCTGCCTATTGTTAACCTTCTGCTTTTGTGTTTTATATGGTTTCATTCTTGTATGTGTTCTTGCTGCTGAATTTGTAGAGCAAGACTTCCATGTTACGGACTGGGTGCCTGTTTTGTAGTGTTGTCGCTGATTACTGTTGAAATTACCTACTGAAGTCCTTTTTCCTAAGTTTAGAAAGTAATACCTGTCATTCAGGCTGTCATTCACATTCTGTAGTCTGAAAACTTTTGGATGGACCATTTTAAGGTAGGATTTATGATTGTTAAATGTATCATTTCTGTGTAAAAGACTTTCAGTGTATAATCCGATTTCCATTAAGAAATGAACTGTATGTATACAGTTTCAGATAAAGTAGATGTTGATAGTATTATGTTACTCAAAACCAATGGAAGTTTGCATATGAATGTGAATGCCCATTTTTGAAATGGCTGGTGGCTTTGAGTTGAAGGTTGTAAAGAAAGACTGAATGACTTACATGAGAACCAAATATAATATTATTTTTTTATTGTCGTAATTTCCTTTGTTAATACAAGCATGTGCCCAGAACAGTTAGAGTTAATAACTAATTAAAGGTTCAAACTTCAGAAGAGCTGGCCAAAACCCAGCTTTGTCTGCTGACTGTGTAATGGTGTTTTGCGTCTGGGTCACTAATGTTTTGAGCCCCTCAACAGAAGAGTAAAAATCCTAAGAAAAATCCAAAGCCTAAAGCAAATATGAGAAGTGTTGATTTGGGGATTAAACATTGCCATATCATAAAAAACAATTTATCTAAATAGTATAATAATTTGGAATTGAGCATTAATCACAGAGGTATAATTCTCATGGAGTAAGGACCAGTTATATGAAAGTACATTCCATTGCTGCAGAAGATGGAAGCAAATGAAATCTAATCAATATGGAGCTAATAGATGTAGTTCATCTGTTTGAAACACTTATATTATTTCTGATTCCTACAAGACAAATCCTCTCATTATAAAGCAAAAAGTAAAAAAGGAAAATTAAGTTTTCAGATTTCTGGGTACCTCTCAGGTTAAGCAGTTTTACAGGCCTAGATACTTAATACTAAATTAAACTTTAGCACTTGTTTGCTGAAATGGACAGTAAATGATGACAAATGGAAGCAGTCTACATACACTGATGAAATGACATATTCACGTTAATTTTCTCCTATCCATGTAGTCACAAGCCCTGTGGTGCACGTGTTCAGCTGCCTTGGCCAGGATCCATTGTGTGTGGTGTGGAGGACAAGGGATGCTGGCTATGAAATCATCCCTACAGTTCTTGGCTTTCTCTTGGGTAGTGCCAACAAACTGTTTTTCTGACAAGGTGATGGTACTTTTTACTAGCCCAACAATTCTCATGGTGTGGTCTTTTCCCTCAGAAGCTGCTGGCTTCAGCTTGTGTAAATCTTAATCTTAGATGGCATTGCTGCCCTTTGGCTCTCTTTCTTCATTGTGGGTGGTTTTGGGGCTTCCAACATCCTTTGGTAGAGGTGATGTGCTATTGTTTTGCTGCAGTTCTCAAACTGGCTGGTCATCAGATCACTCTTAACACTTCTGTTACAAAGCTCTACAGAAAAGGAAGAGCTACAGTAGAGAAAAATCTTTTAAATTCTTTAACAGCTGTATTTTATTATTACAAGTGCTTTCTAAGTACAGAAACTTTTTCATAGTGTCAGGACTATGAGAAGTCCTACAAATAGATGTCTGTATCATCTTTTTTCCAAAAGGTGTAATAGTGGGCTTTTGTTCAGAATTAAAAGTTAGAAATAGGATGTCAAAAAATGGCAAGTGTCAGTGTTGAAGTTTCATCATCTGCTTAAGTACAGTCTTCCATGTACTGAATTAACTTTAATCATCTATTCTCTGTAGTGCATCTATCTGCAAATTCATATCAAGGGACTAAAGATCAACTTTCATGTAAATCTAATGTAGAAATGTGTTTTTACTTTTTACACTTTGAAATTACCAAGACTCGTGAAACAAGAAAAAGTATTTGTATCTTTGCTTCATAGTTGATGTTTACTTGGCTTTTTTATTTTTACTGCTAGCTTGCTCACGTAGTTTGAAATGGAAAGTTGGGATTACAAATGAGCCACGGTGTCTACGCAAATAGGATTAAATGCCTTTAACTTTGAAACTGGCACCTTGATGCCTTGTTTGTGGTTTGTTGGTTTATTTATTTATTTATTATTTGTGTGAAACTGTTAGGTTGAAACCGTTAAGCTCTGGATTGAGAGACTTACTTACACAAGGAAGGCTATTTTAATTTGAGTAGAAAATTAATCAAGCTTGTTATTTGCAGCAATACCAAAGGATATTAAGTTAGCGCTAGGAAGAATAATTTTTTTTTTGTCCCAATAGCATCGTGCAGGGTTCCACTGCTCAGTGTTCTGAGACTAATTAATCAGTAAGGGTGTCTAATTAAAAAGATGACTGTTCGCCAGCTGCCACAGCAGGTTGGTTAATGGACTGAAACATTAGAGTATTTTTGTAGCAAATATTTGTGTTCAGAATGCTTCATCTGTTTGTCCTAATTGAAAATGGGGGAGTTTATGCGTCTGCGTAGCGTGGAGTAACTTGTATGTTCTCTGCTCGGTGCGGTGGGGAGC
>BJBW01011831.1:0-19084 GCA_004320125.1 Scolopax mira
CCCCGGGGGGGAGGGGGGTCACGGGGAAAAAACCCCCCCCCTCTCGGGTCATCGACCCAAGGAGGGGGTTTATTTTGAAAAAAAAATTAAATATATATATTTTTGGGGGGGGGGGGGGGGGGAGGATCTCATCTCAATATTTCACCAGAGAAATAACAGAGACACGGCGTTTCCCAAGAGGCTGAGCCGGGGTTGGGGGGGGGGGGGAACCCCAAAATCCACCTCCCGCTGCTGTTTTTTCTAAATTTTTGGGATCAAAGTCGCTTCCCAAAGTTGGAGAAGGGGAAAGGAAGGGAAAAAATAAAAAACCCCCAAAACAACCTTGCTTTATTTTTTGGTTCGGGCCTTTCTGCCACCAAGTGACACATTTTGAGCCCGGGGGGGGGGGGGGAGGGGGGGGGGGGGGNNTTGAGCCCGGGGGGGGGGGTGAAGGGGGAGGGGGGGTTTGAAACCAGTGGGGGTGGGAAATATCTCCTTGCCCTGATCCGAAAGGATTTGGGTTTATTTGGGTCGGGGTCGGGTCCTTTCCTCCATTTTGGGTCGGGGTTCGAGATGGGAAGAGCTTTTGAGGTTTGAGCTTCATTTTCTCCCATTTTCCCCAGTGGTTTTTTTGGGGGGTTTATTTTTTTTTGGGGGGGGGGGAGGATCCAAGAGGAGGTGGGATGGGATAGAAGAGCTCGGGAGGGGGACGTCACCCCTCGGTACCCTCAGCCCCGGGGAGGCGGGAGGATTCGTCGAATGAATTGATTTGATAAACGAGCGTTTATTACGCTCACAAATTGGCTGGAACCAATTTCGGTCACACGGAAGGCCCGGTAACTGCCGGGGGTATCGATTTTTGTAAAGTAATACAGTGAATTTATCCTTTCAATCGTCGGCCCGAGGGCCTCTCGGAGACAACGCCGCCGACGCCTCGTTACGGGTGGTGGAAACGAAGCGAGAGCCCGGCGGGCGAAGGAGGAGAA
Source organism: Scolopax mira (assembly GCA_004320125.1). NCBI lineage: Eukaryota > Metazoa > Chordata > Aves > Charadriiformes > Scolopacidae > Scolopax > Scolopax mira. Next base: position 966 of record BJBW01011831.1, read on the forward strand.
AGATCTCAAGAAGTAGGCCCCGAGCGTCATGGCCGCCCCCTCTTTCGCTCGATCCCAACGTCTTCAATGTCAACGGGGCGCTGTGACCTCCCTTCTTTTATCTCTTGATTTCTGCCCTCCCCTTCTACTCTCCCAAGAGCCATCAGTGTGGCCAGTGGTGGCCTTAGGGGTGCAAACCCCAAGGGTGGTGTCCTCCTGGATGAGTTTTCCATCCTTCAGACCAGCCCCGATGTCCTCCTCTGTGGCAGGATGGCATCTGTGCTCCTCTTGCTGGAGCCAAATTGTGTTGGCCAACGTGGAAGAGCCTTCCATGGCCGTGGCCACAAGGCCTGGGGTTCTGAGAAGAACCTCCCATGATCCTGGGGTTGTGAGAAGAACCTTCCATGGCCATGGCCGCAAGACCTGGAGTTGTGAGAAGATCCTCCCATAGCCATGGCCGCAAGACCTGGTGTTGTGAGAAGAACCTCCCATGTCTTGGGGTTGTGAGAAGAACCTCCCACCTCCATGGCCACGACACCTGGGGTTGGGAGAAGAACCTCCCATGGCCGTGGCCACAAGATCCGGGTTTGTGGGAAGACCGTGCAATGGCCACAAGACATGGGGTTCTGAGAAGAACCTCCCATGGCCCTGGGGTTCTGAGAAGAGCCTTCCATGGCAATGCCAGAGGACCTGGAGTTGGGGGAAGACCGTTCGATGGCCACAAGACGTGGGGTTCTGAGAAGAACCTACCATGGCCATAGGGTTGTGAGAAGAGCCTCCCACAGCTGTGTCAAGAAGACCTGGGGTTGAGAAAAGAGTCTTCCTTGGCCACGGAGAGAAGATCTGCGTGACTCTCCCATGGACATGGAGTTGTGAGAAGAGCTTTCCATGGCCATGGCCAGAAGATCTGGGGTTGTGAGAAGATCCTCTCAGGGCCATGGGGTTGTGAGAAGAGCCTTCCTTGGCCATGGCCAGAAGATCTGTGGGAAGACCATTTGATGGCCACAAGACGTGGGGTTCTGAGAAGAATCTACCGTGACCATGGGGTTGTGAGAAGAACCTCCCACAGCTGTGGGAGAAGAGCTTTCCTTGGCCACGGCCAGAAGATCTGGGGTTGTGAGAAGACCCTCTTAGGGCCATGGGGTTGTGAGAAGACCCTCCCATGGCCTCAGCCACAAGACCTGGCGTTCTGAGAAGACCCTCCCACAGCTGTGGCCACAACACCTGGGGGTTGTGGTGGCCCCTCGTTGGTGACCCCCATATTTTTTCAGGTTTTCCAGACCTCTAGACCCCCGAGGCCAGAATTCCTCATCGTTTTGGGGCTGCTGGTGGGAAAACCATCTCCTGGCTGCTGGGTTGACGTGACTCACGATGACCAACACCTTCCCCTCGGCCGTTTCACGGTGCTTTTTACGGGGTGATTTCTTTTTCTCCGAGGAAGACGAGTTTTTATCCATAAATAAATAAAACGGGGGGAGTAATAAACCACCCCAGATTTCACCTCGCTGCCTCCGGCCCCTCGAACACCTTGACCCCTCCACTGGTCACTCCGTGCCCCCGAGCTAAAGCTGGGGATTTATATTTTTTTTTATTATTATTATTATCTCTGGCCGCGATAACGGCACAAATTGTCCCTTTTTCATTATTTTCCTCTCCCCCTCATCCATTTTTCTCAAATCTCTCCATCCCGGGCGTCTTGACCCAGCGTTTCGTCGCCGTTCGAGGGCAGGAGGGGGATTGGACCCGGCAGAGAAGGGGCCGGTCCCTCCGCTTGGCTCTACGCCCCGGTTAATTAAGCCATGACGAGAGTCGGGACTAATTAAGCCTGGCTTTAATTGGCAAGGAAGGGGGGGGGGGGGGGGGGGGGGGGGGGGGGGGGTGGTGGTGATGCATCTCCGTGGCGTCCGGGCTTTCATCGGCACGGGGGCTCGTGTCCCCGCTCACGTCACCACCTGCCCTTTCGCTGGGAAAAAATTACCCCTTAATGAGATTATTAATTTCTTTTTTAAGCTTAAATTAGGCTTTTTGGTTTTGGCTGTTTGGGGCCGACCCTCCCCTGGGGTCACCCTCATCTCCTGGTTGAGCCACCACCCTCCTCTTCGTAAAGGCCTACGAGGCCTTCGTTGAGGCCTTCGTCGAGGCCTTCGTCGAGGCCTACCCTCTGAGGGTGATTAATCGCCCTCATAATTAACAACCCCTGGGCCTTATTTCTCGTTTGGGGTCATCCAGCCCCCCCTCCTTGGAGCACGTTGATTTTGTGCCCCCACTTGAGTTGTGGGTTCTCCTAGAGAAGCTTAACGACCCCGGTCGAGATGACCTTCAAACCCCCTCCTCGTTAACCTCCTCGGATTAATTCATTCATTCCCCTGCCAGTTTTTTCGGCTCACTTGAGGCTTGGCACTTAGTTTTATTATTATTTTATTTATTGCTGGATTAATCCTGATCCTCTCCCAAATCCCAGTCCAACCAGCCTCCCCTCCCCAGTTCGGAGGCGGATTCCCCAGCCACGAAGCTGAGCTAAAAGGGAAAATGACTGAGAAAATTGGTTCTTTTTCACCTCAAACTCTCCATTCGACCTCATCTCCCGTGGGCAGGGGGCAGCCTTTCCTGGGCTGCCATGCCCAGCGCCCTTTTGGTGTGAAAAACGGGAATATTCGTTAAATATTCCCCTGTGTAAACCTTTTTTACACCCAAAATGGAAATATTTCTTGACTATTTCATGCTCTTCCTGTGGGAAAACCTCTCCCCGTGGCCCGAGTGAGGTGCTTTTTCTTAGGGATCCCTCTTTCACCGGTCAAGCAGAGGGGTTTTGTGGGTTGGCTTTCTTTTTTGGGGTTGAATTTCTGAATTCTCCAATTTTACAGGTTACTGTTAGTCTCTCCCACCAGAGAAAACTGGGGACGGGGGCATCTGGGAGCCCAGGGGTGAGGGAGAAGGACAGAGGCTGCGTTTTGGGGATGGGAGGCAGGAAAAGTGAGAGGAGACGTGGTTTTATTCCCGGGTTTGTTGGGGGCACCACCAAAAAGCAGAGATTTGTGGTTCCGTTCGTTTGGTGGCGGATAAAAAGCTTTATTTTTAATAGCTCTGACCAGTTGTGGGTGTCGGGGCGGTTCCCCTCCGTTCTTCATACTGTGATGGTGCTTTTTCTACCTTAAAAAATAACATGGAAAGGTTGGAAAGGACCTTAAAGCCCACCCAGTTCCATCCAGGGACACCTCCCACCACAGCAGGTGGCTCCAAGCCCCCTCCAACCTGCCCTTGAACCCCTCCAGGGATGGGGCAGCCACAGCTTCTCGGGGCAACCTGGGCCAGGCTCTCAACCCACCCATCCATCCATCTCCTCATCCATCCATCCATCCATCCATCCATCCATCATCTCCTCATCCATCCCTCCCTCCCTCCCTCCCTCCCTTCAGCCCTTCCTTTCTCCAGCCAGCCAGCCAGCCCTTCCTTCTTCCCTCTGTTTCTCCTTCTCTCCCTCCCTTCCTCTCTCCATCCATCCATCCATCCATCCATCCATCCTTCCTTCCTTCCTTCAATCTCTTCATTCCTTCCTCCATCTCTCCTTCATCCATCCATCCCTCCATCCCTCCCCCTTCCTTCCTTCCTTCCTTCCTTCTCTCCATCCCTTCCTTCATCCCTCCATCCTTCCCTACATCCATCCATCCTTCCCTCCCTTCAGTCCTTCCTCCATCCATCCATCCATCCCTCCATCCCTCCATCATCCATCCTTCCTTCCTTCCTTCAATCTCTTCATTCCTTCCTCCATCCCTCCTCCATCCATCCATCCATCCATCATTCCCTTCATCCTTCCCTCCATCCCTCCATCCATCTCTCCATCCCTCATCCATCCATCCTTCCTTCCTTCAATCTCTTCGTTCCTTCCTCCATCCCTCCATCCTTCCCTCCATCCCTCCTCCATCCATCCATCCATCCATCCATCCCTTCATCCATCCCTTCATCCATCCATCCCTTCCTCCTCCTCCTCCATCCATCCATCCATCCATCATTCCCTTCATCCTTCCCTCCATCCCTCCCTCCCTTCCTCCTCCTTCCTTCCTTCCTTCCTTCCTTCCTTCCTTCCTTCCTTCCTTCCTTCCTTCCTTCCATCCTTCCATCCTTCTCTCCATCCCTCCATCCCTCCCTTTAACCCTTCCTCTCCCCATCCCTCCATCTTTCCTTCCCTCCCTCCCTCCCTCCCTTCCCCCCCCCTCCTCCCCATCCCCTCCGTTTCCCTGGCAACGCTGAGAGTGCACATCCTGGAAAACTTTATCCGAAATCTGCTCTGGGCAGCTCTCCAAATCCATGCAAACCTCGTTAGGTGTCTCTGGGGCCCCGGCTGCCTAATCAAATTAGGGACCACTAATGGCAGCCAGGACTTTTGCAGCGGGCAGAGAGCAGTAAAACACACTGGATACTTAGTGATAATTATACTTGCTTTTGTCTCTTTGATTTATATGCCTTTTCCCCCCCCCCATTTTCTACCACCCCCCCCACTAAGATTTTCTTTTGTTTTCCTTGGTTCCACGCAGCGATTCGGAGGAAGGAGAACGGCTGGTACGACGAGGAGCACCCCCTGGTCTTTCTTTTCCTGGGCTCCTCCGGAATAGGTAAAGAAATAAGGGGTGAGAGGGATGGAAATATATATTTTTTTTTCACTTGGAGGGAGTTATATCATTTTTTAGGGGAGATAGATAGATATTTTTTGAGGGGGGGAGCCCTCAAGGCTCCGTCAAAACCACCAAAAACGCCACCATCATCCCTCCAACTGGTCACCCCATCCCTGCTCCCCCAAAAAAAACAAAAAAAAGGGGCAGTTTTCCCACTCAAATCCATAGATTTTGGAAGCAGGAAGGTGCCCCCCCAATACACACACCCCCCCCCCGAATTTTGTTGCCCTCAAAGCTCTTCTCCTGCCTCAGGAACCAGGGGATTTTTATTGACACCCAGAAGATTTGTCCCCAAATGCGACACGACGGCTGATCCGTCCAGAAAATGGGCATGAAACGACTTTCACCCGGGGAAAAATACAACAAAAAACACCAAAAAAACCACAAAAACACACCCGCACACACAAAAAAACATAAAAACCCCAAAACACAACAAAAAAACCCCAAATAAACCCGTCCTTAAAGTCACCGAGCTGGGCCGTTTGTCCTTCCCTTGGCTCCCGGGCACGAAAGGGTTAAGGCAACCCCTCAGTTTCCTTATAAACCAGTCGAAAACCAGTAAGAAAAGGGGTTTTGAGCCTTTTTACACTCTTTAGAGTGGGGTCCGAAGGCGCTCTCTCTATATATACATATAAAAAATATATATAAAAATATATAAAAAATATAATCACAGAATGTCTATAAAAATAATATCTAATAATATAATATTATATATATAACTATATATAAAATAATATTTTATATATATATAAAAAATAACACATATAATGTCAAAATACATCTATAATATCAATTATTAAGTTACCAGCTCCCCCAACACCCCTCTATTTCACTGAGGGGGTTTTTTTTTGGGGGGAGGAATTTACTTTTAGGGTCCCCAAAAATGACTATTGAGCTGAGAAAACAAAACAGCCGGGGATTTTTTGGTGCCAAAGGGGTGGTTTTTATGGATCTGGCTCTAACAGCAGCCCCAAATCCCGAATATCCGAGGTATCTTCAGGCTGAGATTTCCCGGGGCAGGGAAGCACTTGGAAGACCCATTTTTTTCCATATATATATATATATATATATTTATATATATATTTATATATTTATATATACACCCCTGTATCCCAGTGAGCTCAGGATCCCTATATCCCGATTTTCTGAGGATCCCTATATCTCACTGAGCTCAGGATCCCTATATCCCAATGAGTTTAGGATCCCTATATCCCAATTTTCTCAGGATCCCTATATCCCAATTTGCTCAAGATCCCTGTATCCTGATGACCTCAAGATCCCTATATCCCAATTTTCTCAGGATCCCTATATCCCTATTTTCTGAGGATCCCTATATCCTGATTTGCTCAGCATCCCTATATCCCAATGAGCTTGGGATCCCTATATCCCAATTTGCTCAAGATCCCTGTATCCAAATGACCTCAAGATCCCTATATCCCAATTTTCTGAGGATCCCTATATCCCACTGAGCTCAGGATCCCTATATCCCAATGACTGTAGGATCCCTATATCCCAATTTTCCCAGGATCCCTATATCCCAATGAGCTCAGGGTCCCTGTATCCTGATTTTCTGAGGATCCCTATATCCCATTGAGCTCAGGATCCCTATATCCTGATGAGCTCGGGATCCCTGTATCCCAGTGAGTTTAGGGTCCCTATATCCCGATTTTCTGAGGATCCCTATATCCCAGTTTTCCCAGGATCTCTATATCACAATTTGCTCAGGATCCCTATATCCCAATGAGTTTAGGGTCCCTATATCCCGATTTTCTGAGGATCCCTATATCCCAATTTTCCCAGGATCCCTATATCCCAATTTTCCCAGGATCCCTATATCCCGATTTTCTCAGGATCCCTATATCCCAATTTTCTGAGGATCCCTATATCCCAATTTTCTCAGGATCCCTATATCCCAATTTTCTGAGGATCTCTATATCCCAATTTTCCCAGGATCCCTATATCCCTGGGCGCAGCCTTCCCGGTGAATCCCCTGATGATCCCACCAGCCACCAGACCCCTCCTGTCCCCATGGGATTTGGGGAAGAAGCGCGATATTCCGCTAATCCTGGCTCTTTTTTTTTGGGTTGGTTTTGGGTTTTTTTTAATTATTATAATTTTTTAATTTTTAGCTAATTTGGCCTCAAAGACGTTATCCCATCCATTATCCATCTAAACGGGGATACATCCCATTCTATCCCCGGCCTTGGGGTGGGTGTCACCCCTTGGAGAACCTCAAACCGGGCCTTTTTTCCACCCAAAAACCCACTGAACCCAGTGTGGAAGCCCCAGTTTTACTGGTCCTACTGGGAGACAGGGCTTTTTTTCCCCCACTTGAGCTGATGGTGGACAAAAATGGATTAATACGAGCCTTTTTTCCCCGTTTCTGGCCCAGGTAAGACGGAGTTGGCCAAGCAGACGGCCAAGTACATCCATAAGGACGTCAAGAAGGTAAGACCAAGGGGTTTCTTGCCCTCAGTGGTCCCTTCTCCTCTCCCCGGCCACCACCGGGAAGAGTCTGGCCCCATCTTCTTGCCCTCAACCCTTTAGATCTTGCTCAACGTCCAGGAGGTCCCCTCTCTACCTTCTCTTCTCCACCTGAACAGCCCCAAGTCCCTTAGACTTTCCTCAGCAGAGAGATGCTCCAGGCCCTCCTCATCTTCGTGGCCCTACAAGGAGCCCCAAACTCCCTGGTGAAGCAGAGATGGTTGCCCAGGACCATCTCTAGTCAATGTGGCCAACCCCTTCTCCATTTTAACACCAGGAAACGGCACGTTCACGTCCATGAGCTCCATGAACTTCCTCCCTGGCATCTCCGGGAACGTGTTGGCCTCCTCTGGAGACCAGTGAAGTCCCAGATGGAAGCTCTAGATTCCTCCAAGGGAGTTGGCCAAGGAGTTTCAGGGATGTTGGTGGTACATCCATGCCCGTTTGCTCCAAGAGACTCCTCCTTGGCATCTCCAGGAGCATGTTGGCCTCCTCTGGAGACCACTGAGGTCCCAGATAGAAGCTCTGGACTCCTCCAAGGGAGTTGGCCAAGGAGTTTCATGGACATTGGAGACACATCCATGCTCATTAGCTCCATAAGATTCCTCCTTGGCATCTCCAGGAGCATGTTGGCCTCCTCTGGAGACCTCTGAGGTCCCAGATAGAAGCCCTGGACTCCTCCAAGCGAAGTACTCCAGCAGCTCCCTGTCCTTCTGGAACTGGGGGAGCCCAAAACTGGTCCCAGTGCTCCAGCTGTGGTCTCCCCGGGGCAGAGCAGAGGGGGCAGGATGACCTCCCTCCACCTCCTGGTCACGCTCTTCTTGAGGCCCTCCCCTCCTCCAGAAGACCATTGACCACGTCACCTCCTCATGGTCAATTGGTTGCCCACCAGGTCTTTTTCCACAGAGCTGCTCTTCAGCAGGTCACCCCCCAACCTTTCCTGGTCCATGTGGGTTATTTCTCAGCCCCCTGCTCTTGCCCTGGTTGAACTTCATGAAGTTCCTCACCCAACTTTGGTGGCCCAACCTCCTGCTGTGTCACCGTCACCAGATATCTCAGATTTTAAACCACCCAAGGTTTAAAGACTCGATTTAAACGGGCTCCTCGATTCCCGTTGAAGTTTTTGGGATGTTCTCATGGAGAATGGGGGATGGAGAAGGGGTGGGAGCTGGGAGAAGGAGAGGACACCAGCAGAGCTGGTCCCCATGTGGGATTCATTCCTCCCCCCAACATCCCCCAACAGGGAAGGGACACCAGATAAAACAACCCACAGAATCACAGCGTGGTGGGATCATGGGGGACCTCTGAAGGTCCATCTGAAGGTCTATCTCATCCCAGCAGGACCACCTTGGCCCCGGACCGTGAAAAAGCAGATGAAAAGTAAAACCACCCTATAAAAAAATGGGCCTTTTTGGTTTCTTGTCTGTCATCTCCTCCTCCAGGAGCAATAAATGCCATTCCCACCCCTGGAGGACCTTCACCCCCAACTCCCAGGGAGATGAAGGTCCCTCTGTCCCCGGATGAGGGTCCCGGGGGGAAATCAGTCCCAAGTTGGATGTTCCCAAAGGATGGGATGAGGATGGAGGAGGAAGAGGAGGCAGGTCTGGACCGAAGCTGAGCAGATCCTGCAGGGATGTTCACCAAGATGGTGGTGGGACCTCAATTTTCTCTACCTCGGGATGTTTTTAACCATTTTCCAAGAAAATGTGGCCGGTTTGACTTGAAATCTGCCCCAAACTGGAGTCACCTCTTTCCCCACCACCCCCAAACACCAGCATTTCTCAGGAGAAGGACAAACCCCCCATGGTTTTGGGTGGGAAGGGACCTTTAAAGACCATCCAGCTCCATCCTCCTCCTTCTGGAGGAACCTTCTCAACGCAGTGAAGCTCTTTGAGTAGATTCATCAAATCTCACCTTAAAGGACTTTTTTTTTGGTCTTTTTTTGCAGGGTTTCATCAGGCTGGACATGTCGGAGTTCCAGGAGAGGCACGAGGTTGGTCAACGAGGTTTCCAAGGAATTTAATGGATAATTTAACCAAATTTTCTCAATTCCCTCATCCCACCTCCACGTTCGGTCCCTCTCGCCCCTGGACCTTCTCAAATTCCTTCCACCTTCCCCCCCAAAATTTAAATTTAAAATTTAATAAAATGGGCAGTGAAACAGCAATTATTGGGGCTGTGCAAAAAATGGGATATTTGGGAAATACCAGCCAAAAAAAAAAAAAAAAAGGCAAGTTTAACTCAAAAAAAAAATGAAGAAAGGAGAAGGAGGAGCAAGAAAAGCTTTAAGTTTGTGGGTTCTGGCGTGGGAAGCTGTGGGTGCCCCATCCCTGGAGGGGTTCAAGGGCAGGTTGGAGGGGGCTTGGAGCCACCTGGTGTGGTGGGAGGTGTCCCTGGGTGGAACTGGGTGGTCTTGAAGGTCCCTTCCCACCCAAACCTTTCCATGATTCTCCCATCCAAGAGGTTCCAGGGCTGGTCCATGATCCCCTTCCCCAAATGTTCAGGGCTCCTGATATGGAGGTGAGTTGGGGTTCTCCTCCACGTGGTCAACCTTCACGCGTCTCTTCTTGCCTCCTCTCAGGTCGCCAAGTTTATCGGTTCCCCGCCGGGCTACGTGGGCCACGAAGAGGGTGGGCAGCTCACCAAGAAGCTGAGGCAGTGCCCCAACGCCGTGGTCCTCTTCGACGAGGTCGACAAAGCCCACCCAGATGTCCTCACCATCATGCTGCAGTTGTTTGATGAGGTAATTTTGGGGGGGTTTGGGGGGAGGCAGAGCTTGGAAGGACCTTTGGGAAGGCGATGGTGAGCTGCAGGAGATGTCCTGGAGTGGAGCTGAAGTCCTGGAGATAACACAGCAGAGCATCACCTGGGTTGGGAGGGACCTTCCAGACCTTGGAGTCAAACCCACCACTGACCCATGTCCCTCAGAACCACCTCTGCCCGGCTTTGAAACCCCTCCAGGGATGGGGCCTCCACCACTGCCCTGGGCAGCCTCTTCCATCCTTTGATAACCCTTTTGGTGAAGAAGTTGATCCCAATCTCCATCCCAAACCTCCTCTGGTGCCTCTTGAGGACATTTCCTCTTGTCATGAGCATCAACAAGATCCTCTCTCCATCTGCTCTTCTCCAGCTGAACAGCCCCAAGTCCCTTAGACTTTCCTCAGCAGAGAGATGCTCCAGGCCCTCCTCATCTTCATGGCCCTATGAGGAGCTCCAAACTCCTTGGAGAAGCAGGGCCACCCAGAGCTGGTTGCCCAGGACCATCTCTAGTCAAGTGGCCAATATCCCTTCCAAAAGAAAAAATGTGAGCCAACTGGCCAACCCCTTCTCCATTTTAACACCAGGAAACGGCACGTTCACGTCCATGAGCTCCATGAAATTCCTCCCTGGCATCTCCGGGAACGTGTTGGCCTCCTCTGGAGACCAGTGAGGTCCCAGATAGAAGCCCTGGACTCCTCCAAGGGAGTTGGCCAAGGAGTTTCATGGACATTGGAGACATCCATGCCCATTAGCTCCATAAGATTCCTCCCTGGCATCTCCAGGAGCATGTTGACCTCCTCTGGAGACCTCTGAAGTCCTAGACAGGAGCCTCAGACTCCTCCAAGGGAGGTAGCCAAGGAGTTTCATGGATAGTGGAGGCACGTCCATGCCCATTGGCTCCACGAGACGCCTCCACCCATGACACTACACAAGGAAGAGAGCCCAAACTCCACGAATTTGGAGTCTTTTGGTGGCTACTGGTTTCTGGAGGATACTTTGACTGTCTTGGGCAGCCACGGGTCCCTCACACGAGCTGGTGGAAACCAGGGATGAACATGTCTCCAGGCTCCTCACCTTCTACCAGGCCTTCCCCCCGTTGCCCTCAAGCTTTTTAGCTTATTTTGAAGGTCCTGCTCCATCCTCGGAGGTGACCAAGCTCCACAGCAACGTCACTGGAGGCTCTTGGGGCTAGTTTTTTTTTGTGTTTGGGGTTTTTTTAAGGATTAATAACATTTTTTCCTGCACGGATCACGACGATGGCGACCACTCAACGAGAAATCACTTCCTTGACAGGACAATAACCCCAAATGTTCATCTCAAGCACCCAAGGAGGACGTTCTGCTGTGGGGCTGGAGATCTGCTGCCGGAGACGGAGCGAGGAAAGGAACTGCCCGAGGAGCTGCTTATTTATTATTTTATTTCATTTTTTTTCATTATTTTTTTTTTTGCCCCCCCTCTTCTTCTTCTTTTTCCATCTCTTTCGTTCGTCAAGAGAACTGGTGCTTTTGAAGGGTCCCTGCTCTGGCAGGAGGAGGGTTGATGCCACCACGGGCCTTGAGGGATGTTCTTTGTTGTCTCCATCACTCAGATCCCTCCGTTGCAGCCACAACCCGCTGGTTTCTGGAGGATAATTTTGGGTTTGCCTATTTTTGGTGAGGCTACGACCAGCCTGGCCTTGCCTGTGGTCCTTTTTGGACCACCACAAAGCCCCCTCTGCCCTCCCAGGTGGCCACGGTGTCACGAGGAGCTTTGAACCCATCGGTCTGGAGGCCTTTGGTGAACATCTGGGCAACGGTGGTGGAGCTCCTCGAGGAACCAAGGCCTGAAGGGGCCTGCTCTGCCCTCCCAGAAGAGCCCACACGGGGGAACATCTCACATCTCAGCTTCTCCAGGATCAAACCCAACATCCAAGAACCACTGAGACAACCACCTGGACTCTCTGAGAGTCCCTGGGGCCTGCCCAAGGGGCAACGGGCTGTGATAGAGGGGTGGGATGGAGGCACAAGGTGACAATAACTTCACCTGCGCTCCTGGGGGTCACCAGAACCTGTGGGTCAGACCCAAAACCAGAGCAGGAGGTTGGGAGAGGGTCACAGGTTGTGGAGTTACACGTGTGCAGCCCCACAGAACCATGGAACCATGGAAAGGTTTGGGTGGGAAGGGACCTTCAAGACCATCCAGTTCCATCCAAGTAGGACACGTCCCACCAGGTGTCTCCAAGCCCCCTCCAACCTGCCCTTGAACCCCTCCAGGGATGGGGCAACCACAGCTTCTTGGGGCAACCTGGGCCAGGTTCTCACCACCCTCCCACCAAAGAACTTCTTCTCCACATCTCAGCTCCATCTCCCCTTTTCCAGTTTAAAACCCTTCTCCCCAGTCCACACCAGTTCTCCAGCCCTCCCAGCATCTCCGTGGCCTCCTCTGGCCCCGCTCCAACAGGTCCATGGGCTGCCCCAGCCCAACCTCCTCCCCCCCATCCTTCCAGGAGGCATCTCCCGGGGCTTCCATGGATGGAAGTTTCCATCTGTGTGATCCCTGGGGAGAGGTGAGGTCTTCTTCATCCTCTGCCACCCAAAATAAATCCTGAAACGGGACCCGTGTCCTTGTCCCTGGTGTTTTGGCCACGTCTTGTGACCCCTCCTCACGCCGCTGGTGGTGCCCCCCGTGTCGTTGCAGGGCAGACTGACGGACGGGAAGGGGAAGACCATTGACTGCAAGGACGCCATCTTCATCATGACCTCCAACGTGGCCAGCGAGGAGATCGCCCAACACGCCCTGCAGCTCCGGCAGGAGGCCCTGGAGATGAGCAAGAACAGGATCGCCGAAAATTTAGGTACTGAGGGGGGTGTGGGGCGGGTGGTGGAGTGTGTTTTTGGATGTTTTACCCCAATTTCCTACAGCGTCCACCTCCTTCCAGCAGCTCTGGTTTCATCTGACCCCAGCTCGGCCCTTCCTCTGCCGGGGGATTCAACAAATCTGAATGGAAGAAGTTCCACCTAAACATGAGGAGGAACTTCTTAGGAACTTCTTCCCTTTGAGGGTGTCAAAGCCCTGGAAGAAGCTGGTGGAGTCTCCTCCTCTGGAGACGTTCAAACCCCACCTGGTTCCTGTGGGACCTGCTCTGGGTGGACCTGTTTTGGCAGGAGGTTGGAGTAGATGATCTCCAGAGGTCCCTTCCAACCCCGTGGGATTCTGTCAGCCTGGGGGAGCTGTGGACTCCTCCAAGGGCGTTGGCCAAGGAGTTTGGTCATTGTTGGAGGCACGTCCATGCCCGTTAGCTCCATGAGTCTCCTCCTAGACCCTTTGGTGCCTCTCGGGTGCTCATCCCTCCCGGCCCTGGAGATGTGGGGAAGCCTGGGAGATGTTCCTGCGTCCTGGAAAATCGTTCTGGAACGATCTTCTGCTGAGAAGTCCCACCCCTCAATCTCCAACGTTCTCCCTCCTGTGCTTTGGGCTTGTCTTCTTCTGAAATCCTCGCTGTTCAAGACCATCTCCTCAAGGTCTTGCCTTTGGAGAAGGATTTATATCCCTGGAACCTGTGAGGACAGGCTGAGAGAGTTGAGGTTCTTCAGCCTGGAGAAGAGAAGGCTCCGAGGAGACCTTGGAGCCCCTTCCAGTCCCTCAAGGGGCTCCATGAAAGCTGGTGAGGGCCTCATGATGAGGGAGGAGAACCCTAGGAGGATGGGGAAGAGCTTGACACCAAAAGAGGGGTGAGATGAAGATCTGGAGAAGACATTCCCAGGAGCCTCAGCATCACCTCGAGGGGAACAGGTCACAAAAACGTTGGGTTTTGGCCCCAAACGTGGTCTCCAGCTTCTTTCTCACCATCTCTTCCATCAAAGCTGGGAAAGGAGACGCTGAACTTTCCACAGGAACATCGTTAAATGCCAAGCGTTGGGTTGGGGTTGGGTTGTTTTTTTCTGCTAAAGGAGGAAAACATTGAATTTTAATTTCTGGGACCGCCTTTTTTGGGGGAAAAAGCTCAAAAACCTGCGTTGAGTTTCGGGGAGTTTCTCCTCCTCGTTTCTTCAGTTTGGGAGAAGGTCCTGGAGGCAGGACCAGGAGCTCGGGTAAAGGAGAAGACAGAGGGAAGGAGCTTCTTCTGGAGCATCTCTGGGGGGAACCGTGCATCATCCATCTGGAAACCCCCCCAAAATCATCCCAACCCCCCCCTTCTGTAGCTCCGTTTACACCTTGGGATGTCCCTGTCCCCAACCCAACGCCGGTGTCCTCCCACCCACCCTGGGAGAAAACAGAAGAGGTGATTTTGGAACACCACCTTGGGTTCTGCTGTTGGTGGAGCCCAACGACCCCTTCTGGGGGGGGGGCAATTGTCCTCGTCACCGGCTGAGAAGCTCCCACCACCCACCGTGGGTCTTTTCTCCACCTTCCCATGTGTCAGGATCCCGTCCAGGAACATCTTGGAGGCGAGGAGGGATCTCCCTCTGAGCATCTTGGAGTTCAAGGCCTGGAGATGTAGGAAGTAGACACCATCCGGAACCGTGGAGGGGTTGGAGGGTGTCCAGAGAAGGGCAAGGGACCTGGGGAGGGGTCTGGAGAACAAGGAGAAGGGTCTGGAGAACAAGGAGAAAGGTCTGGAGAACTTCTGAAGGAGCTGGAGGTGTTGAGCCTGGAGAAAAGGAGGCTGAGGGGAGACCTTCTCCCTCTCTCCAACCCCCTGAAAGGAGCGTGTAACTGGGGGGGTCGGTCTCTTCATCCAAGGAACAGGCCATGGGACAAGAGGAAATGGCCTCAAGTTGCCCCAGGGGAGGTTGAAGATGGAGCTTGGGAAGAACTTCTCCATGGAAAGGGTTGTCCAACCTTGGGAGAGGCTGCCCAGGGCAGTGGTGGAGTCTCCATCCATGGGGGGATTTCAAAGCTGGGCAGATGTGGAGCTGAGGGACATGGGTGAGTGGTGGGTTTGTCAGTGTTGGGTTGATGGTTGGACTCCATGATCTCCAAGGTCCCTTCCAACCTCCACCATTCCATGATTCCACGACTCTAAGAGTTGGTGGTGGCACCTGTAGAGGTTCCAGGTGGGTTCTCAAATCCTCTTGGGGTCTCCACTCTCCCCCCTGCCCAACCTCCAGCTCCTTGTCACTCTGCTTGGCTCGTCCATTCCACATCTCCCTCACCCACCACCCTCCTCCTCTTCTTCTGCCTTTCAGAGGACGTCCAGGTGACCGACAAGATCACCATCTCCAAGCAGTTCAAGGAGAAGGTGATTCGCCCCATCTTGAAGGTACGGATGATGCTTTGGGGTTTTTTTCCCCATGGCTGATGTTTCAGGTACCTCGAGCTTTGGTCATGGGGTCCAACGTTGCCCAGAGAAGCTGTGGCTGCCCCATCCCTGGAGGGCTTGAAGGTTGGACAGGGTTTGGAGCAACCTGGTCTTGTGAGAGGTGTCCCTGGATGGAACTGGGTGATCTTTAAAGGTTCCTTCCAAACCAAACCACTCCATGACTTTCTCCTCCCGGTGGGAGGTCTCAGGTGGGACCCACGGAACCAGGAGAACATTGAGGGGTGTTCCCTCAAGGCTCTTCCATTGAGGTGGAAGAGCTTGGGGCAGGAGAAACACCAGCAGAGGCTGGAGCTGGTCCTCCCCTGCAGGAGAGGTCCCTTTCCAGTCCCTTTCTCCATCTCCAGAAGAATTCATTCCTCCCCAAAATCCATCCTGAGGGGTTCTCCTGGTGGTCCCAGCTCCAGCACCACGGGGAGACATGGATGGATGGGCCTCATTCCATGGATGTGGGAGGTGGAGGTCATCCCTGGGGCCACCAACCCCATCCCTGCTGACACCCCCCACCCCTTGTCCCCTGCAGGCCCACTTCCGACGGGACGAATTTTTGGGGAGGATCAATGAAATCGTCTATTTTCTGCCTTTCTGCCACTCGGAGCTCATCCAGCTCGTCAACAAGGAGCTGAATTTTTGGGCCAAGAAGGTAAAAAAAATCCATTCCCTGGCTTTGGGGGTGGCTTCTCCCAACGTGATGGAAGGAGGAGAAGGAGGAGGAGGAGAAGGAAATCCCAACCCAAGCCTTCATCCCCCCCACATCTTCACCGGGGTCCCACCCCAACAGGAGAGGACCCACCTTGGGATGGAGGGACTTTTTGGGATGGTTGAGGACGGTTCTTCCTGCTTTGGGGCGAGGTTGACCTTCAGGCCACCTTCAGAGCCATTGATTGTCTAATTGTCTAATTGGTCTTGACACACCTGAGCTCGTCTTGGGGTGGGAGGAGAAACAGGAGTTGGGGGGACCCTTTGCTTTGGTGGGGTCTCATCTGGAGGACCTCAGTGTCCTTCTCTTCTGGGCCCGGGGGTGTTGACGTGCTCCCCACACCGCTCAAGGAAGGAGGTTTTGGGGTTCCTCCAAGGTGTTGGTAACTCTTCCTCCTCCTCTTCCTCACCCAACAGGCCAAGGCGAGGCACAACATCACCCTCCTCTGGGACAGGGAGGTCATGGACGTTCTGGCCGATGGCTACAACCTCCACTACGGGGCCCGCTCCATCAAACACGAGGTAAAGCCAAGGATGGAGCTCAGTGGAGCTTTGTCTCCAGCCCCGCTCCTCATGGGACCTGTTGGATGGGACCAGAGGAGGCCACCATGGAGATGCTGGGAGGGCTGGAGCCCCTCTACTGGGAGGGGGGTGCTGAGAGAGTTGTGGGGGTTCAGCCTGGAGAAGAGAAGGTTCTGGGGAGAACTTGGAGGCCCTTCCAGTCCCTCAAGGGGCTCCAGGAAAGGTGGGGAGGGACTTTGATGAGGGAGGGGAGCCCTAGGATGATGGATGGATGGATGGATGGATGGATGGATGATGGATGGATGGATGGATGGATGGATGGATGGATGGATGGATGGGTTGAGACCCTGGCCCAGGTTGCCCAGAGAAGCTGTGGCTGCCCCATCCTTGGAGGTCTTCAAGGGCATGTTGGATGAGGCTTGGAGCCACCTGCTGTGGTGGGAGGTGTCCCTGGATGGAACTAGATGATCTTTGAGGTCCCTTCCCACCCAACCCATGCATGAATTCCAGGATTCTGGGTATCTGGGTGGGGTTTTGGATGAAAGGGTTGGTTTTTCTCCATCAGGTGGAACGGCGCGTGGTCAACCAACTGGCGGCCGCCTACGAGCAGGAGCTGCTGCCCCGGGGTTGCACCTTGAAGATCACGGTGGAGGACTCGGACAAGCAGCTGCTGAAAAACCAGGAGGGCTCTTCCCCGACGGCCCCGAAAACCAAAGCCCCCACCTTGAGGTTGGAGATCGTGGAGAAAGACAGCAAATCCCGAAAACTGGACATCCAGGCGCCTCTCAACCCCGAGAACATCACCTACTTCTTGTAGGCACCTTCTCCTGGAAGCCCGTGGGGCAAGGAGGGAGGGGGGACAATTCGGTGGCCACGTGGCCACCTGGGGGAGGGTTGGATGGGACGGAGCCCGGAGTTGCCCCGTTTGCCCACCCCATCTTTCCTCCAAGGAGGAGGTTGGAGGTGACACGTCCCGTTGGGGGGGACATCCAGGTGGAGGGTCTTGGGGGGGCGAGAAACGTTGAGGGAGCTTTTTGGGTTGGTTTTTGGGGTTGTTTTTTTTTGGTTTTTTTTGGAAAAAGGGAGAAGGAAATTTCTAGACCATCCAGGGATGGATCCGTCCTGGGTGGGGGGTGACACGGGTGGGGGTGACACGGGGGGTGGGGGGTGACACGGGGGGGTGGTGGGACACGGAAGGGGTGGGTGATGGATGGGTCAGAGCCACCAGATGCTCCAGAGTCTGGAATTTTGCCCGTTTCTCTTGTATTTATTGCAATAAACGTGCCCAGAACAAAGGGTGACCTTGAGGGGGGGGAGATGATGGTCCTTGGGGGGGGTCCCACGATGTCACCCATGAGCAGGACACGTCTCCTCAGGGTCCCACGTCACCTGTGGGGAGGACCATCTCCTGGAGGTCCCATGACATGTCTCCTTGAGGGTCCCACATCTTCCCTGGGAAGGACACATCTTCTGGGTGGTCCTGGTGGCCCCATGGGGGTCCCGTGTCATCCATGGGGAGGACACATCTCCTGGAGGTCCCACATCATCTGTGGGGAGGACCACGGCCTTGAGGGTCCCACATCTTCCCTGGGAAGGACACATCTTCTGGGGGTCCCATGTCACCCGTGGGGAGGACACGTCTCCTGGGGGTTCCCCATGAGCAGGAAACATCTCCTGGGGGTCCCATGTCACCCGTGGGGAGGACA
>BJBW01011837.1:0-44029 GCA_004320125.1 Scolopax mira
GTTATCTTTTTGTTTAACAGCTGCAGGTATCCTGTTTTGTGCCTGTTCTGCACATCCTTGTTATCTCCCTTATATTTTTAGTCCCAGGCCAGGACGCCCCCGACAGCCCAAGGACTCTCCCACATTCCAGTCCTGGGTCAGGATGTTCACAAATCTCACTACAGACATGCTTGACAGTCCAAGGACTAGCCCCAACAGTCAGGGCAGCTCCTCTGGTTTGCATCTCACAAGGAAAAGAAATCTCATGCCTTGTGTGAGTGTGTGTTGAGACACAGCCCCTGAAAAGATAGTGTTGAATGTCAATGTCAACGTAAAAGCAATTTTTTTTTCCAGCCTGGCATGAAGACTGGAGTTTTTCCATGCTGACTTAAACAATCAGGATGATCAGCAGGTTTTACTAGGTAATTACAAGGTCCCTTGACTCTTTCCTCAGTTACGTTGTGGTGCATCCTAGGATATGCCAGCATCGCGCTGATAGACCAGCACTTGGAATGTTAACCTGTCAGTCCATATGGAAGACAGTAAAGATGTGGTGCTACACAAAAGACAAGGCACTCATCTTTTCCCCAATAAAAAAGAGAAAAGGAAGTGTATAATATTTTGTGGGTCACATTTTTGAGTTATTACTTACAATGACAAGAGAATGAGAGGCAGATAGTAGGAGTCCATGATGACTAGTGAGCCAAGATGCCAGGTTTGGATTCAAAAATTTGATATTCTTTTTCTGATAAGTCAGTTAACACGATGCAAAAACACACTGCAAAAGTCACTTTACAAGTCTTTCCTTCCCATCTGTATTTTTATTTAGACTGTTAGATTTTTGCTTTTCTATGTATTTGTATAACACCTAACATGATGTTCTAGACCATTTCCATCATAAGAAGTAACTTTGGTCTCTCAGTGTGGGAAGACATCTGGAAAATGATTGTCTGAAAGGTGTTTATACATAAAGATACAGGAGGCAGGTTTGAACTCTTTACTGCGGTCATATTTCTTTAATAAATTCATCCTTTTTTTATAGCAAGCAGATATGCTTCTGGCTTTTTAACACTTCTTTAAACAAAACCTCTAGGGATGGTTAGGTATTAGGAAATATTTCTTTCCTGAAAGGTTTGTCAGGCATTGGAATGGGCTGCCCAGGAAGGTGGTTGAGGCACCAGAGGCACCATCCCTGGAGGTATTCAAGAGGTGAGTTGACATGGTGCTCAGGAATATGGATTAGTATTGGGTTGTTGTTGTTTTGGGTGTGGTGTGTGGTTTGCATGTTTTTTTGTGGGGTTTTTTGGTTTGGTTTTTTTTTTTTCATTGGACTAGATGATCTTAAAAGGTCCCTTCCAATCTAGTTGATTCTGTGATTCTTTTGCTCGGGGACAAAAAGCAATGCCCTCCCCTGCTGGCAGCTCTCCATGCCAGGTTGATCTGCTGACAAGTTTCTGTTAGAGAGTGGGCAGAAAAGGGAAATCGAGAGGGGGGCCTTTCTGTGTCCCCTGCTGATTCCAACTGAACCCTTAAAAAAGGCAAAGAGAGGACAGTAGGGGAGATGGAACACTGCCATAAGTAGCAGGCAGTAATGCATATTCAGGATGGTTGGAGCAAGCAGAGGTGTATGCATGAGCATAGCTTTTCCTTTTCCTCAGAGCATGCATTACAATATTCTTTAAAAAGTAAAAAAAATCTGGGTTTATTCCGTTCTATTTGTTTTCAGCTGGGAGGTTTGGATAGGCAAGGAGGTGAGTAGGAAGGGGCCTTGTATTTTAATTTGCAAACTGGCTAACTTTTTATGCTTTAACCTCTCTGATCTTTGCTTATCTCCCAGGACTATGCTAGCCTCTCCTGCAGAATAAAACAGGGACGGGATTGTGTAGGCCATACAGTATTTTTTGCCTTAATTTTTTGTTGCTTTTTTTTACTAGCTAGTCTGCACAGCTACTTAGATTTGAGCTACTTATGAGACTGATCAACCAAGCCAACAAGTAATGAATTCTCTTTAGAGCTTGCTGTCCTCATTTGGATAAGCAATTGACTAAGAAAGAGGCTGTTTTTAATTTGTGCTCATAGTGGACAGCTCAGGTGTTACTCCTCATATGGTACAAGGAAACATCTCACCTTTTTCCCATCAGTTATGCACTGCTTCCTTCTCCATCATGCCATACCTAACTACTGCAGCAAGAGTTATTTCATTATTTTTTCCTCATGTTTTTGGAGCAGAAACTTATGTGCCTCTTGGCTCAGGTGGATAAATAGCCTCCTGAAATCACCAAATCCTAGGCTCAGGAAGCAATGGGAAAATAAGGCTTTGAGGCCACCCATTATAAATGTGTCTTACTTGAGGGGAATGAACATCTTTTTGCTGAATTTTAGTAGCTGAGCCATAAACACCTTTCAGTATTAAGGGTGGTACTCCACGAGACTCAAGAATTTTTTTTTTTAATGACTCTTTAAACAGACTATGCCTGGAATAGGGTCTCTGCTTACTGGCTGTATAGGAAATGTAGGCTCCTAAAGCATAATTTAAATCAGACATTGGTAACTCCTCATGTATTCTAATCATGTATTCTAATCAGCCAGATCATCAGGTAGTATAAATGAGGTAGGACTCATGCCAGTAGATATTTACAGATCTCCCAAAGGTCTCCCTTGTGAGCAAAATTCACCCGTTGTCTTCCTCCAGCTAAAAACCAGAAGACTTACTTTTTTTGACCAAATGCATATGTGTGAGGGAAAATGTATTAGAACTTAGGAAATTAGTACATTGGAAAGGAGATGAAGTTTTTGTATGCAATAAAATTACCTGAGCATTTGGAAAGTGGGAGGGAAAAGTAAATGTAGGGAAGGGGAAGAAAAAAGAGAAAGAAAAAAAAAAGAAATAAAAATTCATTCCTGTTGTACCTTGTGTACTGTAACTTGTGGGGATTTTTAAGAGCAGTGGAATTACATGTTACTTACTGGTAATCACATGTCTAGCAAGGTATTCAGTATCTGCTGACGTAAGTAGCTAAAAAAGCAGAAGTATTTCTCCTATCAATATTTAAACATCTCATAAACTCCCTGCTAACTGGATTATCACCAGCGTTCAAAGCTGTCATTGGGCAGGTCTAGTATGAATAACAGAAATATGTGTGTCCCTGTGTGATTGTGTTTGTATACAGTTTTGTCTCTCTCTTTGCTTTAAAGATAGATCTAGGGACACTTCAACCAGGGCTGTGCTGAAGAGTATTCCACTAGCAGAGAGAAAGGTTAGGACACTTTTCCTCACAGTGAGAGCTGAAGACAAATACAAGATTTTATTGCCTATCACAGTGATTCCAAAAGTATTGGAAACTTTTCACATATCCTGAAAAACAGTAAAGTGTATAATGAGATAATACTTGAAATCAGTATAGAAGTTCCTTTCTGCTTGAGCCAGGCTCTGAAGCATTAGAATTTGAATTTCGTAAAAATGAAGAGCCCCAAAATCTTACTTTTTAAAATAAATAATTATAAATTTCTAATATATAAGAAAATTTAAAGTACGAGAATTTCTATGTAGAGAGCTACTAGTAGAGTAGAAAAATAAATACAAGCCCCCTTCAAGACTAACAATGGGGGGAAAAATATATTGATTTTAGTTATGAATTTATTATTCACACATTATTAAGGAAACGGAAACAATTTTCTTGCAATTGTAATGAAGGGTATAATCAAATGAGTTCTTTGCAAGCCAAAATTAGTTAACACCAGTCAGCACCAGTTATTGGTTGTTTAGCTGAGATGAGCCACTAGGGGAGTGGGAAAAGGTGGTTGGTATCTAGCTTATTTTCTGAGCTGTTGGGGAAAAGGAAAAGGGTATCTGTGAGGACTGAAGAGTAGAGATAGGTCTTGTCCTGACTCTTCATATCACACTCTACTACTCTGATGTGTGATCCCATCTCCCTCTGAACTCACTAGGAATACTTGGGGCTCCCTATCAAGCTGTAGAAACTTCTGGGTTCCTAGTTGTAGGAATCAAATTAAAGGTTTGATGACCTGCTTTAAGTGGAGAGTTTGCTGCTATGGAAACTCTCCTTTTTCCTTTTTTCTTCTCCTCATCCTGCTTCTGATTCTTTTTCTTTCCCTGTACCAATTCACATGACCCCTGCTTTACTGATTCAGCTCTCAAAGCAGGCAGAAAGCACCTCACTTTTCATTGCTTGTGCCTTTTCTGATCACCTATTGAGCAGAAGTAATCCACCAAAGATCAGGTGAGCACCAAAGCCTGTGCAGAAAGACCACATTTTTTGGTGTCACCGAGATTAATTCTGTCTCACTGTACTGCACCTTAAAGAACAGAGAACAAGGCAGCAGTGGCAAATGTGGGAGGGTTGAGGTTGGTGGTGGAAGTAGTTGGCACTGTTTCTGTAGGTGGCAGGTGTCAGTGAGAAGAGCTGTCAAACCTGAAGCTTTTGCCTAGAGGTTGCATGCTCTGTGCTGGCACTTGAGGAGGCTGTGATCATTCTTTTCTATTGCCATCTAGCATAAATATTGTATGGCTGCATTATAAGATATTATAATCATTATAGGATTAAGTTAGAAAGGCAGTTGGCTAGTTATGAGGAAAATAGTTTAAAACTAAGAAAAAATGTTCTGTCAGTGAATATTGCTATGTGACTAACTGAAACTTTTTAAATTCACATTGGCCACCATTGGGTGAAAACTACAGTCAACACGTTGGTACAGGCTGTTGTAAATAGCTTAGAGCCATCAAAGAGAAGTTTGATTCCTGCAGTCTGATTTCTCTGATATCTTTGATGGATGAGCTGATGTAATAACAAACGGGGAAGGCAGCAGGATTTCAGGATGTAGATAGATGTCCACTAGGAGTTTGAATGACTTAATCTAGTCCTCCTACATTGGACTCTATCCATAGCAGAGTAATGACTTCTGAAACTAAATCAGTTCTTGAATGACAGGTTCTTGCTTCCGTTCATGACTCCAGTACAGCTATCCTTATACAGTAGTTCCCAATTCTGTTCACAATTAATCTAGCCTCTCTGTTGACACCACCACACTTATTCATGCAATTTTGTAAGATAGAGCACAGTCAGGCCTATAGAGAGGAAAATCTATTTCTTGGAGCCACATATTCACCAACTGTTTGTTATTTCCAGCATCTTCTATTTCTCCTGGCATGAAGGTACATTTCTCATTTTAAATTTGCTTCATCCAATCATATTTCTGGTTTTTTTGCCTCTTGACTGTATTTGTTTCCCCAAGAACATACTCACTGCACCCATTACTGTAATGATTTAATTGGTTTTAAATCTCTTCAGCTCTCATCAATTTTTCTGCTGCAATATATAACACAACTGTACTAGAGGAGAGGGTGGAATAAAGGGAGAAAGGACACCTTATATTAAACAGTTCTTGAGGAAAGTGACTTTTATGTAGAGATCTCTGAACTGGACTTTTCTACCCTTCCAGCTTACACAACCAATTTTTTAGTCTTTTTCCACATGTGGAAAAAATAATTTTTTTTTAAATTTCATTTTATGCTCAAAATCCTATTTCTACAGGAAAAATGAAAAAGCAAAGTGGTGACTGGGAGACATACGGGATGGCAGAGATTTCATCTCATCTCAAGGACAGACAAAAGTTAATGACAGTACTCTCTCTCTTTGTACCTTTTTCTTGGCATCTGTCACACGCATTTATATTTTGCTTTATTTCCCAGTGGGATCTTTATGTTTTGTGAAATTAGAAAGAATTTTTGTGGAATAAATATTTTCTTGCCCCTGTGTATGTCTTGGGCAATTTGCACATTCCTCTATAAAATACAAGTTTCCCTTGGCTGTGTGACACATAATGCAGAGGGAAGTGCAGGACATCCTTGAAGGAACAGATAGGACTGCAGTTTAAAGCTCTGTTCACAACTTGCTGCATAATACTAGTAAAAGAGATGTCCTCCATGGACTTTTCTAGAAATCTCCAATAATCACTCATCAAAATCTTGGCGCTCAGGATGTTGAAGGGACATGCCTTCCATCTTGTTTAGGTATTGGCAATGTCTTGCAAGGAAGACTGTCTCCTGCTGAAATACCCATTTCATAAAGACCACAAGTGTTTTTTAGAGGTATTGAAGGTGATACTGCAGTGCTAAGAATGATATTTAGAGAGACAGCTGGATGTACTAAGTCAAGCTGAGATCAGGAGATATAACAGGAATTCACAGTTGCAATGGGCAATGAAACTGTGTATTATCTGAGATTTATACCTTTCTGCACTTCCTTTATTGCTGGTTTTACTAAGAAAAAAAAAAGGACCCCCAAAAAAGTGCTGGGTAAGATATACTGATGATATGATCACACCTGGCAATTCTAAGAATGCTGCAGAGGCTGCCGCATCTGGAAAACTACAGAGGTTTGTTTAGCAGTGGGAAGAGCTGTAGTGTCGTAAAATAGCTTCAGGAACTTGCAGTTCAAAGCAAACCTGCAGGTCTTGCAACTGGTGTAGAAAGCAGATAAAAACTGGAGTGGGAATTCCCCCTGTCCTGAGGAAAAGAAAGCTGAAGGGTCAGGAGAGAGTTAAAGCAAAGCTCTCCTCTCAGCAGAGGATGAGGTGTTCAGATCTCCCAGAAGTACATCTTCTGGCCAATCTTAGCTGCTAGGGAGCTCAAAGAATTGAAACAGGCAGTTAAATGAAGGAAAAAGTGAAACACTTTTGGAAAGCTTTTTGGCTACTAAAAGAGATGCCCCCTAGCCAAATGCCGGAGCCATGATAAACCAGGTCCAACCTGCGTTAGTAACCATTGCTCTTCATCTGCCTTCCAGAGCTCAGATTGGCCTTTTGCAGCAAGGTGGTACAATGCATCATTGATCTTCCAAATCTTGCCCAAGCAACCAAAGCTAGGAATATAGAAAGTGAGCACTTTTGGTCTCCAAAAGGACTTCCAGAATAAAAGATGTATTGAATGTACGCTTGAAATGGCCTACTGTTAAGGAGGATGTAATGGCTCATGGAAACAAGAGCAACTTGAGTCTTATTTCCTTGTCTCACCTAGCAAGTGACTGCTGGGAGAATGCATATGAACTTGCACAAACAGCATCATAGCAGAGGTTACTAGTAAGTAATATAAGTTTACTTATAAGATAAGAGATCAAGTCAGCAAAGCCTGACTAGTAGGCTCTTGTCAGGGAAACAAGGAAAGGTTTACTGTTTTCTGAGATAAGGGTGGTCTTGTGGCAAATGGATTGTTCAGACCACGAGAGGTATGGATCAGGTATAGACACAAGTGAAGACTTTTGTGTCCTGAAGTTGAGAAAATCAGTTCTCTTGGTGTATGCATATATATATGCATATAATCTATTGATGATATCTGTTTTAGAATGCCTGAATTTGGTTGGATAACCAATGTATCTGAGTAAGAGAGCTCTTCATAGCTTCAGAGGCTTACTACGAGTGCATATGATATAGCAGAGTCAACTAATTACCATGTGAGATTCACACCTCACAACACACCTGTTCCCAATAGCAGAAATAAATCCTCCTTCCCAGTAGTTTACATCCCCAGAAACATCCCAAAAGAGCTCAAGAATGCCTGTTCCCAGTAAGAGGACAAAATGCAAATTCTTCAACTACAAAAAGAAAAGTTGATTGAAAAAGCAGATGCATTCAAAAATCTAGTTATGGGACAAGGGTCTTTTCAACAAAAGTGCTCAGTGACCAAAATCATCATGCACTGACAACTATAGATGCTATTCTATTTCTGAAAAGATCCTTCTCACTCCAATCTTTAATCAAAAGCAGGACAAAATTCAGGAAGAGCCTGAATTAAAACTTTGTTACTATGGATGATGAAGAAATATCACATCTGGGTGTTTTCTTGACTGCCTCCAATGAGAGACCAATCACAAAGTGGGGTTCAAACTTGTAAATTAGATGCATGAAGAACTCAGTGGGAAGAAGTTCTAACATGCTGAGTAACAAAATGAACGATTAAAGCAGATAGTCTGCAGTCTCATTCATGGCACAAAAAACCAAAAGAGTGGGCACTGGTGCAGTATCTATAATCGTAAATTAACATACCCCTTATGTGGAATTAATGCCAGACAGCATTGAACAACATTTCTAACAATATTACTCAATTCTCTTACTCTGCAGAAATAGGATGGCTATATCCAAAATTGCTTATTGCAACTTCTCATCCCAGAACTAGAAATAATTTTGGAGAGTCCTAGATCACCTATGCCAAGACCAGCTCTGTTAATGATGTCCCTAAACTTTGTTTAATCTGCTGGTACAGCCAATTGCTGGGGTAGCAAGAAAGAATTCCCAGAGCCCACACCAGCACTGTGACAGTACATTCTGGCTCATTTAATTTCTGTTAACAAAAGCTTCATGATAGAGAAAGCATAGATGCAGTGTTGTTTGCTTGACTGAGGGGAAAGATGACTGCAGTGTGATAGAGAACCCAAGCAAAACAAATTTTTGAGGAGTTCAATCTTTCCAGGACTAAAGCTTCAAGTAAGAGCTCAGACGTTTCAAAGAAAAAATCACAGCACACCTCTACGGCAACATAATCCTGTTTATCTTCTCCACAAACTACTCCTTCTATTCCTTCTCTAGGAAAAATTTAACGGCCCAATGCCACCACAGAATCCTAAAAGAGTTTCATGCAAACTGCAACAGTATCAGATGACTTAAAATAAAAACACTGGTAGGAGCATTATGTTCTCCGAGTGCATTCCTTGATAAACATTTCCCATAAGCTCTCAAAAGCTTCCTCTGAGAAGCATGTGTAAATTAATTTCAGCCATTGGATTATATTCCTGCTACTTGTCATCACATACTGAGGTCCTTTCTAATTCCATTTAGCCACTCCAATTTCAGAAGGGTAAAACACCTCCTGCAAGCAGAGCATGGTGATCCCAGATTTACCTGATATTTGTGGAGCCACCACAGATGCTGCTGACAATAATCTGTGGTGAGGATGCTTCTTCCGATTTTTCACAGTTCACTTCAGTTGGTGGGCTGAATAACAGAAAATGTTTTCTGGTTCTTCCTTGTAGCTGTCTGAAACAGAAACAATGAGGAATTGGAGATTAGCATTTCATGACAATGAATACGGAGCAGCAAATGGAGAGTTATGCCCATTTGGCTTATGGGCAGCTTCAGGGCTGCTTCTTGCTTTTATTTTGGTACCTTCTGTCTTCTGATTTTGAAAGGTAGATGCCAGTTTTGCTTTTCCAAATAAACTATCTATTCTTACATTTCTAAGCAGAGAATTTTCATATTCATTGGCTGTACTACGCAGAAAAATCCTAAATAAATGAATATACTTCGTGGAGTAGACAATGTTTGGAAATAATATATTATATAAGGGAAAGCTTCACAGGCTGAAGGAGAAAAATGAAATAAGTATTAAACAGATTCACCCGGTGACACTATTCCTTTCATTGGAAGCAGAATTAATCATCAGTTAATGAGAGCTGACTCTGGGGTCTCTAAAACTGCACTGCGACCTATTCAGTGAATGCATTAATGCTTTCTGCTGGATGAGACAGTGTTCCCAGGATGGTCTGGTGGAAAAGGAAAAAGCTGGAAAAGGATCATGCAGGCTGTGGTTATAATAAATGCACCTACACAGACATTCCTTACCTTTTTGTGAAGCCTTAACATTCTTCATGTAAGATTTTTCCCATCTAGCTTTATACCCTGGGTTGGATTAGGGTCCTACCATACCAGCTCATGGAAGAGCCTTTTCTTACCTCCCCATCTACAGAGAAAAAGCACATGAAAAACTTTCTGAGAAAACAGAGAAAGGAAGAAAGAAGTGAAAATTGTTGAAGATCATAGAAACCTCCCCCCAAATTAGTGTTTTACCCACTGAGCTGTACCAGCAACTAAAAGCATTCATTAGGCCATCACACAAAAAATCCTCAATCCTGTCCAAAAGACAATTATTCTTCTTTCTCCTTCTGTACCCGCATTTCTCTTCTTCTGCCCCCATTTTATCTGATAGTTTAATGGCATATTTTACCACATAGTGATTCTCAACTTTCCATTTTATTTCTCCCTGGCCTACTCACAGCATTGCAAGACTCATTTCATGTGGAGAAGCAATGCTGATTTGCTTTCCTTCCAGATGTGAAGCAACCCATTTATGTTTAATATTTGCTCTTCAGTCACACAGGGCCTGCATTTAACTACATTTTTATGCATTATAAATGCACATACATTTGAAAGAATAAAATTCCCTCTACCCAACATCACTTTAAATGGAGCTGAGGTGAGCTGTTGTTTCCCTGAGGCAGCCTGACATTTGAAGATCATTTTTAACCATTTCAGTTTTGAACTATGCTTTTTCACTTGCTAGATTCTTGTGTTAGTAACAAGCACTTCCCAAAACAGGCATTGACTAACCCTCCAGACAGTGTGCTAATGAATACAAATGTAACTTTTATCAGAGGAGAAAAGAGGCTGAAAAAAGAAAACATGCATATTTATGACAAGTCTTATAGGAATTTGGTGTCAGCCCCCATGCACACCTGACACCCAGGTCTCTGATCTAGGCTGTGCAGTGCATGCTCCAAGTAAAGGCTCCAAAATCTGCTTTCCTTCTTGGACTCAGATGAGAGCTGATCAATCTAACATATAAACACAACTGCACCTCCTCTCTGCTGGAACACTGTCATCATGGGCTGCAGTTTGTTGCTAAACACCCTGATGTCAATAGCAGTGTGGGTGACACTGCTACATGGGTAACTGAGCCACCCAAACTGGCCAGAGGGTAGCAGCACGCCCAGGGGTAGCTCACAAACACATTGGAGGGATTCATTCACAAGGCTGTGGAAGGAGAACTCATAACCCTGCAGTCCTTTGCCACCTTGATTTAGTTCTCTGTCTTTTTCAGTAAAGTGGAACTATCATGTCTAGAACAAGCCTCCACCAGCTCATGCTATATCTACCAAGTAGTAATAATTGATAGCCTAGCCTGGATGTCAGTTTCAAGTAGTGACTACAAGGCTCTGTAGTGCTGGAAGAGCAGAGATACTGTCTCTGTGTTTTGGGCAAGGCACATCTATAAGCATGAATCCAAGTTTTCTGCAAATCCACTGTGTATGGCACAATGCTTCTTTTGTCTCCTTGTGGCAGAGATGGGGATCATTTATCACTTTGTACTCTTGATGAGTAACATTAAGGGCAACATTTTCTAAAGCAAGGCATATTTCATTACCCTCCTTAATCTGTGTATTTATGGACAACTTGTTTCTGAATGGACTTTACAAACCACGGTCACAAGTTACAATATATAGTCAATAATTGCAATTACCGTCCACTTAACAAGATAATGATGGTTTGCTTTAAAAAAAGACCCAGTCTGCCTTCAAGTGTGTGTGTGGGTAAATATGCTCCAGTGCCAATTGGAAAAGAATTTATGGAGTGACGGCTACTTGTCACATGATGTGAATTGCAGTATTTTATGGACTGGCCCTTTCAGATCTCCAAACTTAAGCAAAATTTTTGTTTAATCAGAAGTTAGAGTAGATGGTAAACTGCATTCATTATTCCCTTTCAGCCTTTTTAAAGACAATGCTTCACCATGACATTGTTGGCTTTGATTTTTGAAAATGTGTGTAGAGAAACTGCTGACAATAGATACTGACATAATCTAGCAAGCAAAGGCTGATTAGAAATCAGTGACATGGATTTCAACAAATAAAGCATGACCTGTCTTGCGACAGTAAAACGAATCACTGAGCAAGGTGACTAAGGATATGGTAGATTTACCAGCATATGAAGCCTTGAAATTAATTTGATTTTAGCCATAACAGCTTGTGCAATTTACCACATGGCCACATCAACATTTCTCTCCAACATAAGGAGAGAATCCAACAACTGCGCAGCCAAGGATATCTGTTTTAGCAGTCTGCTTACATCAGGTGAAAACTTCCTGCACCTGAGGAAGCACAAAATACTTTGTTGTATAAATAAGATTATTACTCCGGAGAAGCTCATTCATTTTGTTTGGAAATCACCCCATGCAGTTCTGGATGCCTACCTCTGAGGTAGTTAGGCTTCCATGTTAATTACCGAAGGGAAAACAAGGCACAACTCATAAAGCTTGGATACATCACATCTTAGAAATGTGTGTTTCTTTCCATTGACTGTCAAGGGCACTGAGGGTGGCTTAGAGATGTTCACTTTATGAATCTCACCCTTTGTGTCTCTTGTGAACTAGTACCAGAGACAGTGAGGTGATATTAAATAAATTCCATGATTATTGATGCTCCCTGGGATCCCTGAGGTCATAACTACTCACTTCCTACAAGGTACTTAGGAAGGTCATTTTCTACAAAACTTCTGCCAAATTCTGTTGAGTTGTGCAGTCAAGGAAGTGAGACACAGCACTATCTTCTGCTGATCTCAGTTTAGCCATGACTTCAAGCTGAACGCAACAATTCAGTATTTTGGGGTAGCTAGATACAGGGACTCTTTCATAGATGTGACTGGATGTTGTCCCCCTTGCTCACGGGCAGCTCTTTCGATCTGGAGCAGAACCACATGGTCTTGATTCAGTAGTTTGAAAGCAAGCCCCTACTGTAAGAAAGAAATCTGGATTGGATGCCAGCAGCACAGTCCATTCTAATTTCTTAAGATGTCAGAAGGGGTTTCTCTGTATAGAAAATGGGAGTAGCTAGAATACAGACCTCAGACATCTTTGATAACCTTAAAAGAGAAAAGCAATGTCTTTCCTGAACACATGGAAGACAGGTGGGAAAAAATGAAAAAGTAAGTGGCAGTTATTTTATTTTTAATTTTTCTAAATGCAATTGCAGTATGATATGAAAGATAGCAGCATGAGCAGAGATTGTTACTTTAAAAGGATTATTGTCAGCTGCTTCCTGTGTTTGTACTACAGCAATGAATTTCCTGCAGTGTGGATACATTTCCATGTTTGATATGTTACAAAGACTGCTAAATGTATTTCATTTTAGATATCAGGTTTTCAGCAGTCTCTATTTTTCTCTTATTTGAAAGATTACATCAACAGGCATTCAACAAGGGCAAGCACAGGGTGCTGCACATGGGGAGAAATGACCCCAAGCACCAGTACAGGTTGGGGACTGATCTGATGGAGAGCAGCTCTGTTGAATAAGACCTGGGAGTCCTGGTGGACAGCAGAATGACCATGAGCCAGCAATGGGCCCTTGAGGCCAAGAAGACCAATGGCATCTCAGAGTGCATCAAGAAGAATGTGACCAGCGGGTTGAGGGAGATCATCCTCCCCCTCTACTCTACCCTGGTGAGGCCACAACTGTGTCCAGTTCTGGACTTCCCAGTTTAAGAAAGACAAGGAACTACTGGAGGGAGTACAGCCAAGGGCTACAAAGATGATTAGGGGACTAGAACTAATGAGGAAACGCTGAGGGACTTTGGTCTTTTTAATCTTGAGAAGACTGAGGGGGGATCTGATCAACACCTATAAATACAGGGTGGGTGTCAGGAGGATGGGGCCAGTCTTTTTTCAATGGTGCTCAGTGACAGGACAACAGGAAATGGGCACAAACTGGAACACAGGAGTTTCCATCTAAACATGAGAAGGCAATTCTTTCCTGTGAGGGTGGCAGAGCCCTGGAACAGGCTGCCCAGAGAGGCGGTAGAGTCTCCTTCTCTGGAGACATTCAAAACCCACCTGGACATTTTCCTGTGCAATCTGCTCTGGGTGGACATGCTTTGGCATGTGGGTTGGACTAGATGATCTCCAGAGGTCCCTTCCGACCCCTATCATCTGTGATTCTGTGACATCTCACCCACAAGGTTGAGATCCTAAATACAAGTTCCAAAGGCAATTTGCTAGAAGTTTGTCACATGGTGTTGATTTATTAATATCAATCTTGTGTACATGTAAGTACCTGTCTTGCGGAACTTTTCTTATTTCTTTGGTTGGAATCAGAGACTGTGGCCATATCTCTACTTGTACATACTAATTTATATTAATTCACTCAAATCCAGTGTTTGGATGCAGACACCAGCTTTGAGCTAATCTGGAATAAAGCTGCAGCCATAGCCCAAGCCTTACTTAGACTTTAATATAGTTCCAAATGTAGCCTTTAATATAGGATAAAGAACCTGCTTGGTGGCTGTAGCTATTCTTCAACATGCAATCTGCAATGCTTTACAATGACATACGGAGGCAAAGCACCAGGAAGAAAAGTCAGATAAACCTTTTCCTCAATGCCATCTATCACAACGAACTGTAGGAGTTGTGAGGAGCTGAGCCTGTAGGTATCCAATGTAAATACACAGTGTGTACCTCCAGACTGCTCTCAGACTGTTTCACAGGTGCCTTAGCTTTGATATTATTTCTAGTACTAGATTTCATTTCTCTGCACTGGCAGGCTGCCAATTAAATCTTTGTAGCCTGTATTTAGGCAACAATGATTTACAGTTAAGATGTCTCAGCTAATCATAATGTAATTAATAGTCTGTAATGCTTTTATGTCTTGGAGAAGGAAGTAATTCTTACCTAGGAGTTTTGGCTGCACTGCAATGATGGACTGTAGGACTCCACTGTTTTTTAAAGCTATTGCCTTGTTTTGGAAACTGAGAATTTCAAAGAGCTTGGATGTAAATTTGACATTTTGATACACTGCTTGTTACTGCAGCATATTCTGCTTTTAGGATAAGTAAACACAAACCAGTTGAATTTCCTTTGCCAGCGCACTGTGAAATTTCCCACTAAGAATGCAGCAGACAGTATCAAATATATTAATTCAACATTTTTTGTATGTATACCAGAATGTGGGATAAAAAAAAGAAACTCACTGTGTTGGGAATCAAGATATCTATCTCTTCCTACCTATTTAATGGACTGTCCTGGTAATCCAGAGGAGCCTCATCAGGGCAGATGTGGTTTGGGAAAAGCAAGGAAATGTGACTTCAGCCAACCACAAAACCTCTATAAGAGGCAAATCTGGACTTCAGATGGCCTGTGGGAGCAGGATGGGCTGCAGCCAGTTGTCCCTGACAGACCCCAGTGTAGGTAAACCTTTCATGCAAGCTGCAAATCTGCAAGACCATCTTTTGATGGACCAATCATGCCTCCTCTGAATTCTTCTGAAGTTTTACAGTATAAACAATGCTGATTATATATCTTCTAATAATTCACAATCCTAATGCCAAAACCACCTTTGTCCAGTCAGACCACCTGCAACACCATCATTACGCCTTCTAGACAGAAAGGTTTGGAAAGGCTGTAGTGGAAAGCTCTCTAGCTCCTGCTAACAGCTGATCTGATCCTGCTGAGAAGGGGACAGATTAGAGATATGTCCTAAACTTCATAACATACTTTATATCATTCAGTGTCCTGAGATGCCTGTCCACACTCAGAGCTGGACATGGCAGCAGAAGACAATCCTAGCTGGTGCTGTGGCTCAAGCCAGGAAAGTAATTCCTCACAGGAAGTAATAATAATTATCAGTATTATTACTGATACTGATAATGAGTATCAGTTATCAGATTGATAACTGAAGGTCCACGAGGAACACTACAAACAGGTTTCACACTGAAGTTTGTGAATTATGCAAGTAATGTAAAACAAGAGCTTAGCTTGAAAACTAAAGTCTGGGCCTTTTTAGCAAGCTTTGTTTGGAGAAGAATTTTCAGGAAACATCTTCCTGCTGTTTGATGGTCAGCTTTTCGATTAGGCAATTGTTACAGCCTCCCTACTAGTTACAGTCTCCCTACTAGTTATACTAGAAAGCTAAGTGATTAAACATTGAACTCCCTAGAACAACTTAATTTTTTTTTTTTTTGAGAGAGAGTTAACTGAAACCACATAAGTAGTTTTTGCATTTGTTTCTGTTAAGAGAAAAATAACTACTTGGATGCTTTATATTTTCATTTCAAATAAAGTGCTCTGAGTTACAACTATTTAGAGAGGAGGGGTGTACACATATTTTAAAAACATGGAATAAAAAAAAATATATCAAAACAGAAAAAAAATAGTCACTATTGTATACAAAATTTTGTTATGTTGTCATACCAAGACAGCTAAAGAAATTTAAGCAGCTTTTCCATCACAAATACCTTGATTAATACTGATAACTGAAGGTCCATGAGGAACACGACAAACAGGTTTCACACTGAAGCTTGCAAAGTGTGCAAGTAATGTAAAACAGTCATCTACAGTTGCAGTCTTCTCTCTTTGCATAAACATAGTGACTCTTTGTTTCAAGTTCCAAAATGAATAACTACTTCATTTGACACATCTGGAGAGTACTCAGTACAGCAGCACTCTGAAAAATCATTCAATATTCAATATTAAAAAAAAAATAGGGATATGTGAATTTCAGTACATGAGTGTCTTCGAAGCTGGATTTACCATCTGGGCTGTAGATGATTTCATTATGAGCTACACTGGCTCGAATGAGTCACACAGGGCCTTGTAGCTCTATTTAGGAAAAATTTAGATATTACAACAGAGAGATCACATCACTGAGTCTTTGAATCTCTCTGGCCTCATATGGAAAGGAAAAATATAGTTTGTGTTCAAAGAAATCATCAAATAGGGACTTTAAGGGATTTTCTTTCTACTTGTCAGGTCTTATCTTGCTGGAGGCCTCACTTCTACTTACAAAAAACCACCTTGTTATATTGCTGATACACTTCAATTAACCTGTCTTTACTTCATGCATGTGAGTCATTGGACAAGGTTATATTTTCTGCACATTGGTCGATACTACTCTTCCACCTCTAAACGGTGATGTAGAAAGGCTCACAGATGCAGAGTTAATCACATTATCATCGTCCATGCAAGTAACCTCTGAGGTTTTGTGTTTAGCCACACCAAACCTATATAACAATTAAGCTCATGTGGACCTTTGATTAAAAATAACAGTTAAGAATATTTACAAATGCAAAGGGAATACTTAATATTTTCACAACATAGGTGGCAGAATTACAGATTGTTCCATGATTCCATCATGACAAAATTTAATTAAGATCAATTTAGTTAATTGATACTGACTCAAGTTAGTAGTCTGTTAGTGCCAGGAGTTTTGGTTTCTCCTTTCTCATTTTTTCCAAAGCTGTAGAGTTTTCTCTTAAATTCTCAATCTATTCCTGGGAAATACTGTTAAATTTACACACTGAAAAAAGAGCAAATTAAGCAATAGCTGCCAAGAAAAATTAACCTTTTTGTTTTCTCATTTACTGTGAGTAATTTCTTTTCTCCCCTCTCTTTCATTGTGGAATTTTTCTCCTTGTGCACCATTTGTCATGGTTCTTGGTTCCAAACTCTGACAACAACAGGTGGGATACAACCCTCTCATTTCTTTAGGGTATCAAGTGCAAGTAGGCATCCAATGCACTCTCTGAACCTGGCAGACTTGTGTCTGCTGAAAACCATTTCCCAACAAAATGTCTTATCTGCTCATCAAAAAAAGCAGCTTCTATAACTGGAATAAAAATAAATTCTGCCAACCCCCTCCCACTTTCTGTGGAGGGTCATGAAAAGAGCTCTGCTCTGTCAGTGCTTATCTCTTTAGGGCTGGTACATAGGAGTAACATTTTGTGGTAGGTCTCACAACAGAGGCTGGGGAGAGGAAAGTCTTGAGTTTGTTCCCAAAGAAGCCAATGATTTCAAAGACAAAGAAAAAAAATATTTGTTAATAGCCTTAAGCTGCTACCCCTACACCAGGAGTGGACATGTGCCTATCACTATAGTTCACAGTCCAATGCAGTACATAAACTGATCTTTGCCTGCTGTTCAAGACAACACAGGAGAGAGAACTGGGATGATGAAAGGAGGCAGGGAAATGTGTGCCATCCTTTTACTCCTGTGTCATGGTAGAAAAATGACAATGAATATATAACATGACAGCATCCTAAATATCCTGTGCAGCTCCTCTGGAAGTCAGAAGCCCTCTTGTCCCTGATTTCAGAGCTGAGGAAATGTGCCAGAGATCTAATGTGGATTTATGCAACTCTGATACGCAAAACAGGATTACTGTTGATTACTGCTTAATCAACAGTGACAACTCTGAAAGTCCCCAGCTGGGAGATATCTATGATATGAAATATCATAGGTATTTTTTAATCAGTAAATCCTTGCCTTTGACACTTGTTGATATAATCTGCCTGCAACCTTGGCTACATCTCTCACATAAGTTCTAAACCTAGTAGTCACTTGAAGCACTGCATATAATAGCAGAAGTAGTCAGAGTGACTCAAGGTTGCTCCTCTTGTTGTGAAGCAGCTCAGCTGGAGCATCCATGTTATAAATAAGAGATTTGGGATCAGTGCAGGAGAACATCTTTTCCAGAAAGTCTATGTCTTGATAGAGTTTCCAGTTCCATTTTGTTAAGGAAAAAGCTTGGGGAAGAAAAAAAAAGGCAACAGCTGCTAGTGATTTACCCAAAAGAGAGAACTAGAATCAGATCCCATTATTTAAAGCAGCAATGGTAAGAAGGGCAGCTGTACAACTCATGTTTATGACTGCAGTCAGTCCATCCTCTTTGAGGTTTCAGTGTGCTAGCTGCTTGCTTCAAAAATAAATTAAGTGCATTTTCTAACTTAAAACATAGACAGAGTTTTTGCCCTACAGGAGAAAAGTATGAAAACTATGTTAGGATGTGCTCTTGAAGCTCACATGCCAACAATAAAGAACCAGTGAGAAGGATGGATGTGCTTGAATTCGTCAATTTTCCTTTGAATCTACAAAAGAAATCTGTATTCATCAGGAAGCTTGGTTATGAATATATGCAGTTCATAAACTTATTCCAGCAAATAATCCTTATGAAATCATCAGCACAATTCTCCACACGAATGGTGCTACATAGTCATGCAGGTTGTTGTCAGGTTAGAAATTTTAGCAGAATCATCTACCATGGCCTAAGTTTTCAGGGGTGGTTTTTCCCCAGTACTGGGTGCCCAGCTTGAAACTCCAGAAATCAATGAAGCGAATGATCGAAGATTCCTGATGAAGAGGATGTTAATGATATCTTGGGTTTGATGCCAAAATCATGTGTAAAATATAATGTTTTATACATGTCTACATAATTTGTTAATTTCATAGTTCAGTTATCAAAATATCTGTCCTGTAATTCTTGAAAACAATCTCATAATTGTACATAAAAATTATTGTTCAAAAGGTTAAGTCTGCTAATAAAGCATGAGCCAAACACTCTTTCCCCCCCTCCCATTATAAACTGCTGTTTTCCCTCATTCCTAGTATTTTTAAGTACTAGTTTCTCCAGAACTTTAGTTCACAAGCTTACAGTGGTAAGTTTTTGAGATAATCCCAAAGTCAAAATATCACTATGAAGGGGATGAAATAACATCCTGTGTGAAGAAAGATATATTTGCTACTGCCCAGAAGAACCGAGGCATCACGAGCAGCTTGAGAGAAGAGAAGCTAACAGTCAGCTCTTCATGCCAAGGGTCTAGCCCATTTTCAGGGTGAAGTGATGTCTTAGCATAGGCAAATGAAATTATTCATCTGGGACCATGCTGTAGGGTTTGGACAGACTATTCTCAGTTACCTAAGCTTTAGGGTTTTGGGATCGGGTCAATAGCACTAGGTAGTCTCTCTATTGAGTTCTCATCTGGTAATGACTTGTGCAGAGATGTATATCCAAGTCTGTTCAAAGGCTCTCCAGTGTGAAAAAATAATTTCTCACACAGCCTCAGAAGTAGAGACGCAGGCTCATCATAGAGCAGAAACTCTCCCTGTTCCTCCCTCTTCTAGAACTGACTCTTAAATTTCCTAGGGGTAGGCTGTGAGAAAGCATCTGTTACAGACTGGGAACAGAGAAAAGAAATACTAAGAGATTGATGCAAAGAAAGCACTAGAAGAAAGCAGAGGAAACCCAAACTTATTCGCTCTCCAACAAATAACAGATTTGTGTTTCTCAACCTCTTTGTACCCCAAGTTAAATGCTATCTATATATTTGTGTCCCTATCCAGTGGAGCAAGGAAATGCAAAATATTGATAACCAAGGCACTCAGTTCAATTAGCATTGCAGGCAGTTGAGCCAGTCACCTTTAAAGGCCAAGCTCTGCACTACAGCTGCTTGGCCACATGGGCTGCTGCAAACTGAACACACCTGCCCTTAATCAGCAAATTTGTCAGGTTACTGAACTCAACAAAGGCATCCTACCCTATTCCTGAGCATCCACAAACTATTTAAAGGGTAGCATATGCATATCCTCTTCAAGGTTTTCAGTGAGGAAGGTCCTCATATGGGGAAGTCGAGGTGTAAGAAGGTAATTATCTTTGCTTTATTCCACACAGGACGGCTGGGATGCCAGTGTCTTTTTTCCCAGCTAGGATTTCCCATAGGTTGCCCTGTCCTGCTGCAAACCTGATGTCTTCCACAGAGGGCAAATGGACTTGCTCTTCTCAGAGATGGGTCTTTTGTGTCACAGGCCATCTGCAAAGCTGTTTTTGGAGGAAAACACCTCTTTTTGGTGTTTATGCTCAGGATATAAAGGACTGTAATCTGGAACATTAGACAAGGACTTGAATCCCTTGAAAGGAATGAGTTTAAGAAATGTATTTAAGGGATTCAATTGAACTACACCTTGGAAACACACTTCCCAGCATTTGAGCAGCTTGGGTCTAGCCCAGCTCCATGATTCCTTCACATTTGAAAGTATAAGAGTTGCTTTAGTTGTTCAGAAAATTACTATCTATCAAATGACCACATTACAAAACCTCCTGACAGGGTGCAAACAGGTGAAAAAGATGCAAAGTACTGAAAAATGTTGCCAGGGGACTTTCCCTCCCCACGTTGAATAGATAAATGTCACTGGAAAAAGAAATGGGATTCTCCAGCTACCAGACTATGTGGCTGAAGTTCTCAGACACATCCCCTGGTATGCCTCACTGTGTTCCTGACATTGACAGGGGAAAGTGTTTTTCTATTCAGGATGCAGGGCAGGTGAGCTGTGGTTGGAGGACGGTTGCTTAAACCCCTCCCCCCCTCCAAAACCACAGTATCAACAGTGTTAAAATAATACAAATATCATTAGTGACAAAGACAGATTTATTGTCTCCAGACAGATTATGCTTGTTAAGGGAGCCCTGTACAGCTCCATAACGGGATATGAATTCTAATAAAGTTTGTATATAAGTGGTGGTATTCCAAAAGCAACTGCACAAAATTGGCAATTCCGATTTTAACAAATCTACTCCTTGTAACTCCTCAGAGACCTACAGGTCACTTTTTGCTTTTTTAAACAGCTCTTACTAAGAATGTAGTAAGTTGTATACTTTCCTCACTCCCACTCCCCAATGTTGTGTTTCTACATAAAGGAAGCAATTGTTTATTTATATATGCATATATTGTGAAGTTGCCCAAATATGCATGCATGCAGAAACCCATGTAGAAAATTTATTCACAGTAATGAGGCATAAACCATGCTCTAATCCCAGTGGAGGGAGGTTGCTCAAGTTCCTTCACCAGAAGGTCATGTTCACTTTGAGATGAAGCTCCCACCAGTGCTAGATTTTATTGGAAAGAAATAGAGATAATCTGTGCTGATAGATATCCTGGGAACTCTTCCAGTACTTCTGGAAAAGTATGACTATTCTATTACTGAACAACTTAGTCTAGATAAGCCCTCAGATGCAGAAGGAATCATCATAAATGGCAATTATAAAAGAAAAATAAAAAAGACAAGGTCACAGCAATACAGAGCACAAAAAATGTGCTCTGAGAACAGATGCTCAATCTCCCCTTCTGAAACAGACTCTCAGTCTTTATCCCAGCCATGGATTGTGTAGGAGGACAGAAACCACCAGCTGGAGCTGAAAGTAAGAGTCTGTGGTTTGGGTGGGATTTTTCAATATTAGAGGTAAAGGAGAAAAAAAAAATATTCACAGAACATTTAGCAATAAACAGCCAAATGATAAAACTTCACCACACTGCCTATGGTGTTGCTTTGTAGGAGCTGTATTTTGGAAAGTTAAAGTCACAGTTGAGCAAAACCTCTTACACTTCAGTGTCATCCTTACTCTGCCTGAATCGCAGGACAGTCTTACCAGTCAGAGCTTCTGGACTTCAACTGTGATTGTGGATAGAAAAGTGGACAATGGATCAACAGGTTAGCTAAGTAAACTTGTTCACTTGAGAAGCTTCTGAGGGAACAGGAAATTAAAATAGGTCTTTAGGCTTTGCTGTATGGTAATATGGATACAGTACCACACCACACCACCAGAGTAATTAAGGAACTCCTACATCTTTCTTTATACTATTTTGGAGAGTGTGTTTGAAAGAGAAAAAGATCGCTTGATTTTTTGTCAGGAGGAGTGTGTTTCAGAATTCAAAGATGCTACAGAAGCAATTACAACAGTAAATAAAACTATTATTAAAAACCTGATGTTTTTAACTGCTATTTGTGTGTAATCACTCTTAAACAAATGAAAAGAAAGTAAAGGTTAGGAGAATAATTTGCTGCTAATGAAGAGTAATAAAGCGTAATAAACAAGAGTTAGTACAATATCTGACATAACTAAGCAGAAGTGACCATTTGGCTCAACCCTATTGAGTACCTATCATGATATCTTCTTTGTACAGCACTGATGAAGGCACATAATCCTGTATAACCACAGGCAAAACTTATATGGACTGGTGGTTATTATTCAGTTCTACATTGCACATCTAATCATTTTTGAATGAAAAAGAAATTCAATTCACTCAAGTCACGATACATTCTTGCTGGTAAAATTGAATATAGCTTCAACAATGAAAAGAGTACTGAAATCTATGCTGGGTGTAAACAAGGGTGGGGGAAACTTTTACTATTGTTACACAGTATTTAAAACAAGTAAAGTTTGATTTTGATAATGACTCCCCTCTCAAAACACTTCATTCTTTTTAATCTACCCTGCCATTAGCCCATTCAGAAGGAATAAGTGACACTAAAAGAGGAAACACATAGATTAGATGTTTCATGAGAGTCCTACAGCACCATCTCTGAACTCCCTCTTCCCATTTTTCTGTACACCCTCCCTACATCTCTGCATTCATGCTGCTGCCAGGGCTGGGCTGCACTCACTCCAGCGCTGCTTGCATAAGACTAAGTGACTCACAGCATCAGAGACTAATGTGAATCAGATAATCCCAACCATGCCCATGCATAATAACCATATATCTGACAACTTCAGCTTCATCTATGTCGCATGCCAGAGACCACAGAGAGAGAGTAAAGTCTGGGATTCAAATCCCTGAATTCCGGCTCCATCTGTTCTTTTTGTCACTTGTGCCAGTTTATCATAACTATTTATCCACATAGTCCTGTTCGTGAGCTTTCCCATGGTTCTATAGTTCACCTATTCCTCTTCTCTTCTTCCTCTGTCTTTCATTTACTATTTTGCTGCCTTTGTTATGTCCCAGGAGATTCCAAAAAACCTGTCATAAATGTCAGGGCTTGGTCCAGGGCCAGATGCAATAGTGCTGCTGGCAGGTTAAAGAAGGGGAGAGGAGGGGTTGTGCTGCACAATGACAGCCCATTCCCCAGAATAAGGACAGTGAACAATATGAATGCTGAGGTAATTTTCTCTTAGATTCTCATGTAAATCCATATTACCTCATTTCTTCATTCAGAATTTGGTGTGGGCAGAAAATGAAACAGAGGGTGGAAGATCCATTATATTTGCTGAGGAAATGTATCACTCAAAAAATGAAATATTTTTCTGACACTTTATAATGGATTAAAAAAACAACTAGAAACAAGGCTCCAGGGCCCTGACTTGACAGCTGGGACATGACCCTTGCAGGTTCACTGCCTTTAGGGCAAAGTGTTGGGACGGCAAGCAGGGCTGAGACTCCACAACCCAATCAACAATGGGTTTTAAGGTTAAAGGATATGAAAGGGGCTAGACCAGGAAACCCTCATTAGGGCACTGTGATTAGAAATGCTGTGCTTTCAACTGTGCTTTGAAGCAGTATAGGCTAATTGATCAGGTGATTAGTGCTACAATGACATTTGCTGATTGTGTCCATAGTAGAGTAGAATCCATTCTGAGTAGAAACCAGTTTTTAAAAAAGCTCTTATTATTTTACTCACTCTGTCATGGAATAAAGATAGTGAAATAAGTATACCACCTTCATATATACTGCCCTCTTGACCATAAGACCTTGTTGTTTCATTCTTACCTTTGAGAGGACAAGAAGTGAAACAACACTTGGTTGGGGGAAGGACTGCGATGAGGAAAGCTGGATCTAGTAAATCAGGAAGCCTGGTGGCTCTGCTGTGTGTGGGATCTTGCAGGAACCAGAGACTTCCATGTATTTTGACTGTCAAGTGACCAAGGTTATGAGAGATGGAGAAGCTTCCATCACTCTTCCCAAAGTGTTCACAGAGACTTGAACAGTCTCTAATATAACATTTTAGGCCAAACATTTTAGATCACTAAGGAATTCTGTGATTCGTTGTCCTGGAATACCTCCCTTTCTTGATTTACTTTTAAGTGAACATCAACTTCTTTGAATCATACTGCAGTTTCATTCTGATTTTTTCTTACAAAAAGAAATCCTACCATGAGAGCAATATCAACATATTTTATTTTTGTTTGGTTTTGTTTCTTTTTTTATTTTTTTCCTTCTCTTTTTCTTTTCTTTACCTTAAAAAAATGTTTCTCAATTGAAAGTTCTTATTGATGGAAGCTTCCTCATCTGGGTGAGTTTACTTACAGGAACTACAAAGAAGTGTTCATCCCAACATCTTTTTTTCTTATTATGCCTTCTCATTTGAAGTGGGAGTTGAGGCACAAAATAGAATCATAGAATGCTTAAAATATTTTAACTGGTTTGCCTAATGTGG
The DNA here is from genome assembly GCA_004320125.1 of Scolopax mira. Taxonomy (NCBI): domain Eukaryota; kingdom Metazoa; phylum Chordata; class Aves; order Charadriiformes; family Scolopacidae; genus Scolopax; species Scolopax mira. The sequence goes on from BJBW01011837.1 coordinate 24,791, forward strand.
ACACAGGAAGTTTGTGGGAACTGTACCCAAATCTATGGCTTGAGGACAAGGCTTTTTATCGGCTTCTCCCTTTCATCTCCAGCTTTCCATTAATACATTCATCAAGTGTGAGGAAGGAATAAATTTGAAATTTCCAAGCAAGGATTTCATATTCATCTTATTCTAAACAGGCATTTGATACCTCTTCAGATGGAGCACACAGACTTGTAACTATTGGACCAGGATCCAGCTTTCAATATCTTGCTATTTGTGATGGATAGTTTAGACTCCTGCAGACAATGAATAATTCATAGAAACCAAATGGGAGACACTTGTAAATGACAGCTAAATGTAAGAAAAGGATCTCCTTTGCAATGGACAGTTCAAGGAATAGAAGACACACATTTTATAGTATATAGGAACCCAGTGTTCACATCTGGTTTAGCCCTCACTTTTCCCCAGTAAGTGTCTCTCCCTAGACTGTTGACAATAACCTGGGAAGGGTAAGACAAAAAGTTGAAGACACACTGGGGTGTGATGGGCTTTCTCAGCACTGTCCTTTGCTAAGTCTTTGGCATATCTGTGTGTACCTTAGGAGGGAATTTAATCTGTACAATAACTAAAATTGCTTCTATTCCAAGAAATACAGAATGTAATTGCATTTATTTATTTATTTATTTTTACTCCTTGTTTTCTGGATTCCTACTTGGAAACTTTAATGGAAAACATTTACCCTAATTTTAAAAGAAATGCACAAACTACTTGTATTTTGTTCAGACTGGTTTTGGAGCTAACCATGTTGATTGCTTGCAGGGTTTGGTTCTTTTGGACATTTCTTTGTCAATCTTGGATCGATAAACAGCTTTTGTTAAATCAAGAAGATTTGACAAAAGGAAGAAAAGCAAAGTGTGGGGGAAGAAGCACAAAATAAATCTCTAAGTGATGAAACTGTTATCTGACTAGCTAGGGTGGGGGGTAGGATTTTGCTAAAGACAGAATACTGGGACAGAAGCACTGAACTGTGCAATCTTACACAAAAATGGTCTTTGTACCATTCAGATGATGCTGACATTTGAAATTTTTACACTGGGACTGTTTTTCAGAACAAGTTTCTCCTTTCATCTGAGTTTTATCTTCTCCTTTGCCCTAGTGCTCAAATTATTGAAGATTGCTCAGATTTTTAGCATCAGTCTCCAAGACTGGTAATTTCTACATTAAACAAACACTTAAATAAGGAATCAACACCTTTGACAGATATAAAGCTTCTGTGCAAGCATAGACTGAGCTTCCAGCTCAGCAGCCATTTAAAGTAGGCCACTAAAAAACAGTCAAAGGTGTCAAACAATCAAGGCTCTTCCACAAACTCAGCCTCTTTTCTCATTTTTGTGGCCACAGTACCTGTTCCTTAATCCTACCATCTTTATCAAAGTTAAATTTTCAGGTGTCACTCCAGCTTTGAGGCCAAATCTAATTTTTGTGATGGATCTATACCAGATGGTTGAGTCAAAGAGACCTTCAGCTAAGTCAAGGTACATTATTTGGAGAAATACTATAACTAGACTGTCAAAATCCTCTCATATTTATGCATCTATTATATCTTCTTTGGCCTAGATAGTCTGTGGGCAGTACACAGAATGTCTAATAACATCTGATATCTAAACAGGCTTTTATCTTGCTATCTCTCCTTTTTTCTTAACATCAATGACAAATCCCATACCTAAATTAATTTTTCTACTGAATGCAGCTTCCTTCTGTACAAGCAGACACAACAATATCAGTATTCAAACCTGTTCAATCCTGGGGTGAATCTCTGAGTTCGGCATAAACCTACTTCAATTCTTAAATAGGTAGAGTGCAAGAAAAAGGAATGGCTCTTCAGACAGGCATAATCAATCTCTGGGAGAATAGCTATGTAGCTGCAGATGGAAACTTGAAGGTGTTGCTGGAAGAAAACCAGTAGTGATTATATACGTTTTAAAGTGTTCTTTGCTTTCTTATTCTGTACTTGTAAATTCTTGTCTCAGTGGGTGCACAGCTGGGGCTGCAAAGCAGCATTGACATACAAATAATCATTGTATTTATTCCTTCATTTGACTGGGTTCCTGATAATGTTGGGCTTAGACTTTCATGTTGACTACAAAAGGAAAACATCTTTTTCATGTTTTTTGGGGGAAAGCAGTGAGAGAAGTCACAACCTTTCCAACAAATGCCTTAAGGATCTGCTCAAGAATCATAAGACTTGAGTCATTAACCCTCCTCAGTCTGTCTGGATTTGAAATAACTTAATTTCTAACCTGGACTTGATCAGTGGTTTGTCGGACACAGAGGGAGGAGTGAAGGAATGCTCTTCTTCCTTCTGAAGCTGAATCACTGTGTAGCTAAGAATATCCAAGGTAGAGGTCAAGCAAGAGCAACAACCTCTGTGGAATGGAGGAATTCTGAGTTTATAGCATTCTGGGTTTCAGGCACTGCTGAGCTCCCAGCATGCTGGGAAACAAATGATGTGTTTAGGCATGAAGGCATGAATAAATAGATTTTCTTTCTGCTGTCTGCTGTCTTGGATATAGGTGGACTGCAGTCATTCTTCGTGCACCATGCACTTCAGTGGTGGGACTCCTTGTCCTGGAAAACTGTTTTTTCAGCCTGACTCAGGTTCCAACGAAATTGTACAAATTTGTGTGTAGAAATCTTCTGAGAGCTATAAAATATGAAGGTAGAACTTCTGGCTCATGGAGTGCCTGTGCTGCTCGTCACTGGAAAGCAAGACTTTCTGGCCAGCAATATTCTGAGCTCACTGTTATTCACACATAGACATGGGGATAGAAAAAAGATTTTCTGATTTCTGTTTCCTGTTTTCTGATCCCTTATGATCATTCTTACATTTTCAAGTGCACTAGCACTTACTTAGGTGGTATCTAGGAACAGAAAATCAATCCAAGAATAGCTTTGCTTAGAGTAGGTGTTGGATATGGAGACAAGCCCTTGGGATATGCTTTCTAGGTATAAAGCCAACAGGACTCTGTGGGTCTCTGCTACAGTGACAAGTTCCCCTCTGGAGTGACAGCTCTGAAGGTTCTGATGTCTTCTCTATCAGCACCCAGTCCCTCTATCAAGCTTGGTACAACAGCAGTGCTTTTGGGTAGGATACTTCTGAGTTTAACTCAGCTGAGCTCCCTGTAGCCCAGACCAAGAAAGCCAATTGCCAGAAGATCCTATCTCACTTCCAAGTCTCTCTCTGGTCCTGATTGGTTTTCCTTGGCACAGGCCTTTCAACAGACATGAGGCAAACGCTAGACGTGGCAGCTGTGCTGGCATAGACAGCAAATACATCAGTGGGAGATCCAGAAGAACAGATGCAACCTAGCAAGCCTGGGTGGACTGCCTGCACAAGCCTCTCCATGCCCAAAGCAGTGCCAAGTGCCTCAGCAACATTTAATGGGCACCATGCCCTCCAAACAGATGGACATGAGCATTGACAAATCAGAGACCACATCCGAGCATTAAACATGGACTTGTTGTGGGGCATTTGTCCTAGTCAGACAAGTCAAAACAGATGCCCAGATCTGTAGATATTTGTTTTACACATCTTAATTACACAGCATATTTACTCACCCCATTGAAAAGGTTCAATTTTTTAGAACCTTCACTATGTGCACAACTGAGGTTTAAAAAGGTGTCTCAAATGTGTGACAGGGGAGGAGTTGCCCTATAGAAAGAAAAAGCTCATTTATCTGTCTTTGGTAGATGATATTTATATAGGAAGGAGCTGGATTATAACTAATCAGATTAAATTCAGAACAGGTACATGCAAGATATCCATGTGAGAAACAAAAAAGCAGACTGAAGTGCAGTGAGGACGATCTGGCTGTGCAGCCAGGCTGCAGATCAGGCTCTGAGGATTTTTGTAGGCCACAAGGTGAATGGGATTCAGTAGCATACTGTCGTTAAAAAGGTAGACCGTTTTCCAAAGCAGGCTCTTGGCTGACATCAGTTTGAAGCTTAGGGAAGGTGGTCTCTCTGTTCTTGATAACCTTCACTGAACCTCCCCCCCCGCCCCATTGCTGAATTTGCAAGACCTGGGTTGTATTTCTTTCAATGTCCTCATGAAGTCTTGCAGTAGGGTATAATTTTAGACATTCTCCATTAGTGTACATTTAGACAAAATGGAGACAGTCCAAAGGAAAGCAACATCGGTAATAAGAGGTTGAGGAAATACAACCTATAGAGAAAGACGATAGAAATGAGGTCTATTGAATCTGAAAAGGTAAGAGAGGCCTATAATGGTAGTTCTCTACACTGTCAAATGCTCTCAATGTCATAGGCAGAGCTTAGCTCTTTTTTGAAGGTGGCAGGACACAATGTAATCAACTTCATTTCTTAGTAGGACATGACAATTTAGGATTGAAAATTTTCAAAATTCTTGGGGGGAGAGGGGGTTATAAGACATTAAACTAAAAATTACGTGAGGAAAAACCACCACAATATCTAAGGAGAGGATGTGATTAACAAGCACAGTCCATCACATTACCTCACAAAAAGGAAAGCTATTTGCTTTTACATCTGCCACGACAGTCATGCTGTCTATGTGGTAAATTAGGATAACCTTTCAAAGGAAATTTCAGATGTTCCTATTTCTGATATTTTCAGTTTTTCCCCAGTAACTTTTTACGATATAATTCTTGAATTTCTAATACTTTACTCAAGTAGTGTTGTCAAGGGGAAATATTAGCGCAATAAGTAAAGGAGACAGCTTTAATTATGACATTTTAGGCCTGAGCTTTCCTGCATGCTGCTTTCTTGATTGCTCCAAGAGTTAATGAAACCACTTTTACAAAAGGCATGATTCACAATTAGCAGGGTGCTAGATTTCCCACATGTATATAATCTGATATCAGAATAGACCTTCATGTCTGTCTAGTTTTGGAATGGGCTGTTTCACTCAGTATTTTTTTCTCCATGCTCCTACTTTAGGGCTTTAAGTGAATTTCTTCAGTGTACTTGGTTTTGGACAGCTGCAACTTCTTTGCTGGATATCAGACCCCTTACTTAGAGACAGAGATTAGGTATATATGCCTGTGCTGATATTAGGTTCATATATGAAGTGCCAGATCTTGAAGAGTAACAAACATACACACAAACATGCAGAGAGAAACACACACATATACACACACACAATTTCCCACTCTACCTGAGATTATCATGCAGAGGAAATATTCTCCTCAGAACATGAGCCACAATGTACCCTGATAAGTCACTGGTTCAGATGCATGAAAAATTGAATATATTTGAATTTATAAAAAATTCTTTATATTTCTTATATATATTTTATTTATTCTTATATTTATTCTTATAAAAAGATTCAAGATCTAATAAGCCTCCAGGCATTTATAATATACTCATTTGGAAGTTACAAAGCAGACAATCTGGATATGTACTAAATGCAAGAACAAATAACCATGAATGAAATGTTAGGAATTCAAAGTCAAAACCATTTGCTAAAAGGCATAAATAGAGTATAATTTCAATTGGTCAGATGCCAAATTAAATGTAAAAAGAGACTAACAAAATAAAATCAGAGCAGAAAAAGTTCTTAGACAGAAAGCTAACAGACAGTGTATGCGTATAATTTTTTATTTTCATGATTATCAGAAGCATTTTTTGGGAGGGAGAGGGGTAAGTTTAAAGGGCAGGTGACAGGCTTGCACGTCAAAATAGCAGGATGCTCTGGTCCTGGTCAACATTCAATGAAAAGAAAGTAAATAATATAAAACATATGTTTCTCCACATCATGTTTGTAACAGAACAACTGAGCTCTCTAACCAAGTGATACTGTAGAGGACTTAAATAGTGCTGCAGAGGACTAAATGTGGAGAGAATAGCTCCATTTGCATTTCTGAAGTTCTTTGAGAACTTATCCTTAAACCTACCTCTCTGTGTGTCTGGATGCCCCTGGAAGAGCTGGCCTGGACATGCCTTGAGAGCACTCTTGAAATGGTCAGTTTCTCCCACCCCATCATCGGGATGACTCTGTAGAGCAGATGATCACCATTTGCACTGATGGTCTGGAGAGTCAGCAGGGTGTGACAGTCAGCCATCAAGGAGCCTGACCTGCTCCCGGACTGGAGCCATGCTGGCACTTCATGGAGCGGATGATGCCATCAGATTTCACACCCCATTTTACTCCCTGGGTAGTGAAAAGTGTAGATCATATTAGAGAGACCTGTCCATGTGTTTGGAACACGGCTGGGAACACCTTTGCCTTTGCTGTCACAATAGGAGCCCCCACTTACACTGCCAGTACCAGAACAATTGCTTTCAGGAATGGATGAAGCCATGGGGAGCAGGGAACAGTGTAGGAAAGGGGGACAAAGGCAAAGAGTAGGGTATCTTCATTTCTAACACAGAATAGAGACCAACGAGAGATTTTTGTAGAAAGGAGCTCTTCCAGAGGAGCCCACAGAGTTGTTAAGGGGCCCAAATGCTCTCTAAAGCTCTGTCTCATCAATAGGAAGGGAGCAAAGGCTAACTCTGTTTTCTCATGTCAAGGAGAAGAAAAAACTTGCCCTAGTCTTGCTGGAGTCCTCTTGTCCCATCTTGTTTTAATCCCTCATCATTAAAGAGCATTAATTTTGCTTTCCTACTAGCCATAGAGGAAACTCCTGTGAAAATCACATCAGTGGGCTCTCTATTCCTGTCTCTGCTACACAAACCGTGGAGTTAACACAAGGTCTGTGCAGACATTCTTACTGAGTAAGAATATTTACACGTGGTACTATCCAGAAGCACGTAGCTGGTTCTGAATAACTTATTCCAACACAACTTGATGTTGAGACAAACTCTTCAGGAAAGAAAAGAACCTGTCATCAAGGAGTCTTAAATACAGATGGTTGTGATTTTTTTCTCCAAATATTTTTTGATTAAAGAGACATTTCCATTTTAAATTTGACAGAAATTCAGAAGCATTCAGTTTAGTATTCTGGAATAAACTCAGCATTTCTGTTGATCATAGATTCTTCTTTTCAATAAAATAAAGTTTGCAACCAGATGTTTTTAGAGTTTTAAACAAAATAGGAGGCTTGCCATTGACAATTGTAAGACTCTTTTAATTAAAACTTGTCAACTTCCAACATTCCTAGGGCACCTGCTAATAGAAATGCCACAGCATATTCCAATTGTTGCAGTCACCACCACTTCTGCATTGCAGTGCTGGTGTCCGAAGGAAAACCTCAGGATATGTTAGTGGTAATTATTGCCATGCCATTTTGAATGACTTCAAAAGAGACTGTCTATTAGATTTTTCAGTTATGTTTTATACTTGCCTCTTTCCCAGGCAGAGCTATCTCAATGCTTACCATCCACATAGGCACGACTGGTGGGAGCTGTGCCCAGGGTGTGCTGCCCTGAGTGTCTGCTGTCTTCACCTCTGTGGCAGCCTGTCACCATGTGTGAGAATTTGGGGCCACATGCTAGACAGTGTGAACCAGAACGCATGGCCAGTTCATGTTCAGCATGAAGCCATGTTCAGCTGACAGCAGGACCTGGACTGTGGCCAAACTGAAACAGCAAATGCTGACCTGCAAGGAAAGAGACACTGAAAAGCTTTGGTTTTATCCTCTGTCCCTAGCAGGGAGGCTTTATTACCATAGGAAGATAGTGATACCTTACTTTTGACATTTGGCTGGAAGCAATTCAGCTTAAAAGCATGGTTTGATTGATATGGGTTGTCTGTGCAGTTTAGATTAACTGGGAGAAAGACAAGGTGCAGTTCATGGAGTGGCTGCAGGATTCACAGGGACCCACAGAGAAATAATAATGCCTTGTAAATCTCTATTTAACAGGTCCAAAATTTGTGAAGAAGAGCAAAGAAAAAAGAAAACTCCAAACCTTATTTTAGACACATGAGGAAACACTCTACAGCTCTACTCATGCCATTTTGAATTACCAAGTTGTTCTCAAGTAAGGTGTAATGAGCAACAAACCCTAATGAAAGCAAACAGTACCTTGTGTTTCACAGACTGTCACTTTGCTTGTTTGCTACTCAAGAAGAAGGCACGGAGACATTTCTCACAGAAACAGTTTTAGTTTCCATGCAACTTAATCCTGACAGAAATACACACACTAGTACCACTTATCTCCTTTACAGATATATTATCTTTTCTGTTTTCCTTTCAGGATGAACAGGACAAAAAGCATCGACTTGTTCTATGCACCTTCAATCTACCTGTTGTTGTGGGACAAGAATTTCCTTTACCTATGCCAAAAAGAACTTTAAATTAGGGGGGAGAAAGTAACACAGGGAAAGATGTTTGTTTTCAATGAACAGCAGAAGCAGAACTAAGAGAAGACTGTTCTCAGAAGATGCTCTTGCTCAGATTTCTTAGGGAGGTTCAGGTGAGGACCTGCTGGCCAAGGGCCACCACATGCCCAGCCCAGATTTCCCCAGCATTGACATTATCTGAGTAGGCAATAACTGCTTTAGAACCCTCTGTATGCTCCCGCCTGAGAGACTGGTTTAGTTTCCTTGTCTTTAGATCTGGCCTTAAAATTACTGTCAGGATTACATAGACTGGTCCTCTCGAAACTCATAACACTAATGAATCTCAGAGTAACTCAATGATTTTCATAAAACCTCACCTCCAGGAGTCATGTGAATTTCATGTAATTGGCTCTTTTACAAAGTGTAGACTTAATAATTCTCATGGTTTTGTTAAAAAACATGTAAAAAAAAAGTAATTGTTCACTGTATCTGAAAGACATAAAACTAGAAGACCCATGAAATACTCAAAAATTAATCTCAAGTAAAGAAACATCATGTAATGTGAAAAAACACCTGAAGGTTCTGGGGCACCTGGCTTGTAGGTTATTATGCTATATTTCTAAAATGGGTGCTTTGTACCTACAGAGAGACACTCCATCAGTGTGACAGGCTGAGCCGGTTCCCCAGAGCTGTGTGTTCGACAAAGGCCCCAGCAGCATTTGAGCAATTTAGCACTTTCCAGGAAGCCAGACAAACTAACACAGCCTGTTAATTTCCTCTTTCTTTCAGTACTCCCACGCTGGTGCCTCTGTAAAGGAAAATATTGATGGATCTGAAATATGTATGACATAGGCTGGGAGTCCATGGCAGTCATTTCCTAGCAAGCTGTTTTGGAGGCTGTTTCCTTTAGTGAGACCATGAATTAATCTCTGTCTTTCTCTTACTCTTTATTTCCTGGGCATATGAATTTACTACCTGCCATGGTGCTGCATGATTACAACCACCAATAGCATGGAGGAAGAAATAGCAAATTTTTCTCTACAAGAAGGTGTATGGAGGCAATTTTAAGATCAGTAAAGGTCCCATTTCCCCATTGGAAAAAAAAAAAAAAAGGAGAATAATACTTAGGGCAAATTTTTAAAATTTCACTGAAACTTCTGTTGATCCATTTAACTTCTAGAGGGTGTTAAGTTTCATTTTAATGTGTGACATCCCTATATACACTGAATATTTTTGAACCATATCCTTCATCAGGTTGCCATGAAAGATATTGAGAAAACTTTAGTGAAAACTGTAAAACCCTATTCCAATTTTTTTGATTTGCAGACAGAAATGGGCTGGGTGGTCTCAGTGGCTGGAAATGGGGACAGGGAGCCAGTGGGAACCCAGTGGCAGCTGGAGGAAGCCCTGTGGGACACAGAGAATTCCTGAGGTGGGGAACTGATCAGATGCAAAGTGTCAACTCCTCCAGTAAGAGAAAAAATGAAGACATCCAAAGGCGCTGTCCCCACTCACACACACCATCCCTTCTGTGAGCATAAGTAAAATTGCTTTGCCTCAGTATGAAATTCCCGCTTCCAGACAACAGAACAGAGAGAAGTGATTTGCAGCTCAGTTTCCCCTCTTTAACAAAACCCAAAGAAAAAACCCTTCCATAGGGTGACTAATTCCAACAGATGATTTCAAATCTCCCTAGAGGGAGTTTAAACCTTGGTGAGAAACACAAGGAGCTGAGAGATTATTTAGGAAACCCAGACTGAGTGTATCTTATTCAGTCCTTTTGTGCCAATCTTTTCTTGTAGCAAACAAAGAATATACCCTTTGGAGGGTGTGCCCAGCACTATGCATCACCCAGGAGAGGCCACACCACAGTCATGACATGAGCAACTTCTTAGCATCAAAATGGATCATGGCAGTTGTAATAATGCAAGATTCAATGAAACAAGAAGGAAACTTGTTTTTTTAATACATGCAGAGAGACGATTTATTTTAGTAATGACTGGTGAGAAGCAAGTGTTGAAATTTCTCAGTATTGACCTTCATTCTCTGGTGAGTCTTTGTTTGGTCAAGATGAAAGAACTCAGCAATGTAACAGAAACTGTGTTATTTTTTTTCCTTTAAAAAATTAACCCCTTCTAACTTTTATGCAAAATTCATAGCAGGCCAAAACTTTTCAGAAACATCCTTATAACTATAATTTCCTTTCATAAAGTATATTCCTTTGTGAAAATAGCTGGTAAAAATAATAACTCAACCTTCAAGGACTGTTAGATCACAGCAGGTAGACAAAGATCAGACACATCCACCTAACAAACCCTTTGAAATGCAAGCAGAGATACTTCAACATCCAGAAGGGATAGTTAGTCATGTGGTTGTTTTTTCTTTTTTTTTTATTATATGTCCATGTATTTGCCTGTTAGGTTTCTGTTCCACATCACCTCTAAGACCCTAATTAATCATGACCTGGAATTTGCTCCTTTCCTGGCAAACCATCTAAGGCAGAGTGCCCAGTGGCTCTGCAAGCCATGGAAAATGATTGCTTTAATTTGTATTATTTTCTGCTTTTTTAACAACAAGTTCACACATTTTTTAAAGAGAGAATAAGGAATTTCTATACAATGAAAACATGTCTAGCAAAAAACTTGATCAAGGGTTTTGTCTATGACTATTTTGATAAAGCAATCTGTAAAATAGTTCTACCCTTAAAAAACAAAAGCACCAGAGTTTGTTTGTGATTTTGCTCTGCTCTGTTTCATGGGTGATTCTGTTCCTGTGCTTTCCTTTTGTCCCCTACAAAATGTTCTGGAACAGGATGATTTTCACAAACCATAATTCTGTGTTGTCTAACCGCCCTCTTCAAGAGAACAAACCACACTATCTTGTAGGAGATATAACCTAAAAGGCAAATTAAGCCTAAAGAGGATTCTTTTTTTTCAGGAATTAGATCAAGATGTCACACTCTCATGTTTACTCATGGCTCACTAAAACATAGTTCATAATTTAAAAAAATCTATACATATCTGCTTATTCAATAATTTATTTTTCTTCTAATTTTTCTTTCTTTCATGATGTTTTCAATAAGCAGCTGTTATGAAGGAGCTTTCATCCTTTCACCACAGTGTTGTTCATTTCCATAATTGAGATAAGTCATCTCAGTGTCACAGCAGGAATTTAGGATTATCTTTTAGACCAGAGGATGGAGTAGTGTACTTTTACTTTAATTTCCCTTCTCATTAGAATAATGTACTGTGGGTGTCTGGAATCATCTGAGTGATGAAATTCTTTTAAGTGCAAACCTAGTAAGCATTTTAAAAGTGAAATGTTATTCCTCTGTTAGGCATGGCTAGAAACTCTTGCAAAGTTTCTTTTCCCTCTAGCAATTATTTTTGTAGCTTGTTCAGTTTATCTGGAGCTGCCGCAGAAACACAACATTAGAACCAGTGTTAAGCTTTTCTTTCTATTGGAAATTGTCCTCTGCTTCGTACCTCCTAAAACTTCTTTCAGTCATCAAAAAGAATGGAATGATCTCAGTTTACTTTCAGGTTGTTCTGTGTGTGTTCAGATGAAGTTTCCCAGTGATCAATGCCTTTCTTTGGTCTGAATTGTCTTGAAAGCCAGACATCTTCCTCAAAATTCAATCCCAATTGTAAACCTGCTGATACGTATTTAGTCAATGGAAGGGAGATTTGTTTTGTAGATGGAGGGTCTAAGATTGGAGAAGGGTATATAGGAAAGTATATGGAAATCTGGGGACAGACTGTCCTGACAGACAGGAGGAGGGGAAAGCTGAAGAATAGAACTTTATCCCAGAACACAGCTGGGAATCGGCAGAGGGAGAGAGCATAAAAGACCAGAAAGTATACAAAATTCAGAAGCGGAAAAAGGACATTTTTGACACTTTAGGATGAAGAGGTGGGGGATATTTTTGAGGGTAGAACAAGGAGATCTAAAGGGAAGCCTCCTCTTCTTATTCTGTCCTTCTCTTTCAGTTGCATGAAAGAAAATTGCTGTGAAAGAATATAATCTTTTGACTTCTCCTCCCCTAAGGCTATGGGCCCGTGTAAAGGGTCTCCTGGTATTCACCCCATTTTCAGTCAAAGTTTTAGTCTTCTTGGACTGATCACTCTTAGATAGGCTTCTGGCAGCCATCTAAGAAGAGATACTGTGTGAAAAATCTGGAGGTTCCCCGTGAGTGATAGTACTGATGGTAGACAGCAGAAGACTCACTGCCATCAGCTCTCTGTCCTGTTGTCAGCAGACTGTGGCAGTGAGGAGCTGCTGCTCTGCTCTGTGCAGGGATTATAAATATTTTCAGGAGGGAAAGTAAAACCTTATAGATACATATATATCCTTGTTACTCTGAGGGTACATATGAAGAAGTGAAGGGGAAAACAAGGACTTTGCAAGAATATTGTACTCAGCAGGACATAACCACTACAATGGGGTAAGAATGAAATCATGCTGGAAAGAAACTTGAAAAAGTTCTGAAGCCACAAGAAATTTTGAGTTATGCACAAATGTAGCCTATATTTCAACAGTGTATTATATTCCCTTTGTATGTTTATTTGCATTCCCTTTGTATGTTTATTTGCATTTAAACCAGCCCAACAGCTAGTGAAGGATAGCACTGCATGTTTCAAGGATAGCATCACCTCAGAATAAATCAGTGCCTGAATGCACTGCATAGGGAGTTCAGTGATTTGTGTCATTGGTTTTTACATATTTGTTTGGAGAGACAAGTGGGATTTGAAGCAGGTGATGAGGGAAGAACTGCATGTGTGGCTACCTCAACAGGTACCACATATTCTACATATAGGAATAAAAGTGAAAAATGTGGTATATTGCAGGCTAGATAAGAACACTTTTTAAATTATGTCTCCACAATAGAAGGATAGCTTTGAGGAGCATTGTTGCTAAATCAGAATGAACCACACAAACAAGAAAACTAAACAAAAAAAGACAATGTTTGTTAATACCATGGGAACTCTCCAGACACACAGAAATCTATTTATTATAATCCAGTTTCTAGTTCTCTATTTTCTTTCTGTTTTCGCTATTTTCTATAAATGCAAACAATTTGTTCACCTTGTCTTTTGCACTGTATTTCTAACAAAATGGCCTTAGTCCTGGCAAGTCAAACAAGATGCATGATCATGGATCATGGAATAGTCAGAGTTGGAAGGGACCTGTTGAGATCATCTAGTTCAACTCTCCTGCTAAAGCAGGAACGCCTAGAGCACATCACTCAGGACTGCATCCAGGAGGGTCTTGAAGATCTCCAGCGAAGGGGTCTCCACGACCTCCCTGGGCAGCCTGTTCCAGTGCTCTGTCACCCTCACTGTAAATAAGTTTTTCCTCATATTTGAATGGAACTTCCTATGTTCCAGTTTGAGCCCATTGCCCTTTGTCCTATTGCTATCATCTTCCCTGAAGCATTTTAGGGACTACTTGTTGCACATCCATTCACCTGCACATAATCCACTTTTGTCTGCTGCAGACAGTGGCATTCTGCTAACTCTCATGTTTTTTCCTTACAATCTCTGATACCCACTGCAGGTCTAAAGTATGTGACATCTTTGCTTATGATCTTGTCATTTGAGATGCTCACTTAACATAAAAGATTTTGTCTTAAGTAGAAAAAAACCTGAAATATGAGATAGCTATTTCCTTTTTAATTAAGTGGGGGGATGACATAAATATGAGACCCAAGTACGTGGCATGGAGAACTCAGACAAAAGAACCTACAAGGGAAGCTATGCATGTGAGGCCCTTAAGAGGGGACTGCAGAAAAGGAGAAAGTAGAGAATTTAGGTCACCAATTCCATATAATAATAATGATATAAAAAATCATCCAAAGGTTTCATTTTTTCTTGCAAACCTACTTATATGTTAAAGCATAACCTTTCCCTTCTTCAAACCTCAGAAAAAGTACATGTTCTTCTATTATGAAGAAGTTAACCCTTTTTAAAAATTAATATAGAACCCTTGATAGGTTTTTGCACAGAAGATGTTTATATACATTTGCTTTTTTGAGCCACCATCTGGAATGTCTGATGTCCTTGTGGTCTGTATACACCAGTGCTTTTCTAAGGGAAAGTGGGCAGCTGTCCAGAGCTATCTTAAACTCATTCTGGGCCTGTACCACATCTGGGTCAATTCCTGCAGTGTGTTAAGTGGATGGGCCAAGCAATGGTCCACTCTTTCTCTCATCAAAACAAGATGGAGGGAAAAAAAAAGTGGAGGATGACACTTGGTGGAGTGGTTTAGTTCAAGAACCTGACATCTGTTCAGATAGGAGCTTCATTAATGAAAAGCAGAGCAAAACAGAAAGCTATGTGGAGCCATCTGGGAACTCTGCAAGTCTCCGTTTCCCTGAGAAATTCCTCAATTCTACACTGAACTACAGAAGACAGTGAAATCATCAAACGTGTTCGAAACAGTATATTTAAGACACATCCAGGTCTTTCCTGTGCTCGGGAATTTATGGTTCTTGCTCTCACTGCATAAAAATGACATCTCTTTAAATATAGCCCCTAGACCCCTCTAAAACAAATTCCTTATTGCAGAAACAAGTGTCCCTACAGCTTTTCAGTGACAGATCTCTAACTTCCCAGGAACAAAACCCCAAACCAACTAAAAAACACCAACAAAACCAAAAAAGAGCTCATTTAAAATAAGCACTAATAATGACCATATCATCTCCTGGTTTGATATCTTCACATTTATTTCTTTACAGAAAAGGTATTTATGTGTCTGACAGCAGTTGCTTTTGTTTTACTCCAGTCTCTTTGATTTGAGAGGGTTTTTGTGCATAGTTCTTTTCACAGAGAGGTGCTATGTGGCATGAATCTTGAGCAGTTAGAGTATAAAATATGATTGGATGAAGTTAATTCCTTGGTAGATGCGACAGATAGACGGGAAAGACCTTGAGTGTCTACACTGATAAGGGGTCTGTCATGTCAGAGAATAAGGAAAAGTACAATATTCCTGGAAGAGCTTTAAATTACATTTTAATTCTGACCTACTTTTCCTCCAGTTTTTAAGGTTTGCTTGATAAGGGAGAAGCTAAGAGTGACTGATAGAAATCTACCTTGAGGAAACTAAGACTACCTGCTGTCTTTGAAAATAATGCCTGATTTACTATGGATCTTCATTCATATTTTTTTAGTACTTTCACTGGAAGTCTTACTACTTGAGTGTAAATTGCTGTAAGCTGGCGAAGATTGCAAATGGATCTTCATCAAAAAAACCCTTGTATAGTAGGAAGAGTTCTCCATCTTCAGTCATGGTAATCTTCTCGAAATGGGATTATTGAAAGTGCAGGATACTCTTTTAGACCTGTGGAAAGTTTTGTATTGATGAAGATTGTAATAATCTGTGCTAGGATCTTGTCTGACATTAATGTACAGTTCTTCTCTAACACATTGTCCAACACACACTGCCTTAGAAGTGCAAGCAGCCAAAGTGTCCCAGCCGCTGTCTGCACCCCAGGTTCATTCCATGACGCTCCAGATACTTCCATATGACTTTAGACACTTTACTGTACGTCCTGTAGTGGAAGACAGTTTTGGCCCAAGTCCTCTTTACTATTAATTAAGAAAGAGAGGCACCTCTGGAAGGTCTTGCAAGACTTGTCCAATCTCTCACAACCCCTTGAAGTGCCTTCTGACACTAGGAGAAATGAAACTCCTAAATTAAACACTAAAAAAAGCGGTTCCAACTCCACTACACTGTGAGCCACCTCTCAGGGCCACTGTTCAATTCCAGCTGAAGGTCAATACAAATTGCTTATGGGAGCATGGCACAATTCCAACTGTGAGAAAAAAAAAAGAAAAAATAATAGGCATCCAGCAGTCACCCATGCTGAAAAACTGAATGAGAAACAAGTCCCTTGCAGACAGGGTAATCCCAGACACAAAATTGTGTATTTAAGCCTGTAGTTCCCTCAATACTGACAAGATTTCATTAAAGCACAGGAAATACATCCTATGGATGCTTAGGATGTTGCATACTAAATCCCAGCAACTGGAAGATGAAGCAATAAATTGTTACCATTTCCTTATCCTTTCCATGTATAGACATGAAATCAATGCCTGCTGGGTTCTGTAGCTTCCTCTGTGTCTCCAGCATCTACAGGAACCCAGCTTCTTAAGAGATTTTGACTCACTTTTAAAACCCTATCACTGAAAACCTACGTTTTGTACACAATCTTCATTAAATAAGCAATGTTACAATCCAGCCAAGACTTTCCAGTTCTAGGACAGCCAAAAGTATTCAAGTTGATGTATTTAGACTATAGCATGTGGTTAATAGGAAGATAAGTGTCTGCATTTAGATAGTTGCTTTTTAATTATGTTAGATATTTCAGGCAGAATACTCCTAATCTGTATGTTTTGAAATAATCTTTTGAAATAATCCCAGCTAAACCATCTCTCAGGTTATATAAGGAAGTAAAAGAAGTAACTTGTTCAATGCCTTTTTGTATGGTTTATTTTGATTTTTGACTCATCAGATAATGCTGTGGATAATGATATTATTAAAAGAAATAAAACTGAGGTTATAAAATACTTGCATATCAGAATAATTTAATAGATAGTATAGATTTGAGTAGAGCAGCATCCAAAACATTTGCACGATCTGTATAGTAGATAGATAAGCACTGCAAAATTAAAATACTTCCTTAAACAACTGTATTATATGGAAACATTCCCACTGAGGTATAAATTGGCACTGTAAAAAGAACAGCAGGTGCTAAAGTAAATCCCAGACTCAATTATACAAGAGGAGAACTTGCCAAACCACGTACACATCAATTTGCTGCTCCCAGTAATACTGGGGAATGTTCCATTAAGGGCTGACTTTCCCAGACAGAGAAACCAGGAAGAAGCCTGTGAGGTTTTTCCATAGTTAGGCACAGGAAATTGGATGTGCAGTAAAATGAATCTCTTCCAAGCATGCGGAGCCTTGACCATTTGCTAGGCCCCACGTGGTACCAGGCACTTCCTAGTTCTGGAGGAGTGTAGTAAATTGATTATGGGATTTTTTGACTGATGGCTCTATCACATGCCAGAGATTCACAGCTCACATAGCCACGGCTCCTGTGATGGGTGGAGGGGTGCCTGCAGAAAATGCAAATGAATTTGTGTTTTAATGTAGCTTAGTCAACAGCAGAAATGGTTAAGACTAGTCATCTTAATTTCCATTTGTAGTGAGTAAAATAAGTGCCCAAAGACAATGGCCACAGCTTGATGTTATATGTGCTAATTTAATTTGACATTTGAGGTTCTACCATGGAAAAAAATCCTTAGTGGTCTGGTTAAACCACATACCCGCAGGCTCCCTAACTTTTAGGTATCTGCTCACACTGAATCTCAGCTTTCTACTGCTCCCTTTCAATGTTTATTCTGTTGCCTTTGGCTATCAGCTTGCTGTGTACATTAAAATGGCAGCATTGCCTCTCAGGATATTTCAGGCTTTTCTTGTTTGCAAGATTAGACAGCCTCCTCTCTATTCATCAGCCAGAGGAAAAAGAGCTACCTTTAGCATTCCATCCTTTATCCCCCTTGTTTCTTCATTTCTTCATTTCTTTCCTCCCATTTTCAGTGCAATACTTTGGGTGCTCTTTTTTGAATATGATTAGGTTTAACACCATTCATCTAGATTTCAAAATAGCTGCTGAGCCTTGGTGTACTACTAGTTGTACTGCTTTATTTGAAAGAGCTTGGCTTTTAGGGCCAGCTCTGCTCCCTTTCCAAAATCCTTCTACGGGTTTCCCAAAGAAATGGTTCCCATTCTACATAATGCTCATTACTTGAGTTCTGCAACTTCCATTAGACAAATTCCTCAGAGTCTGGTTAGCAGTGAAAATCAAACCAGAGGCCTTTGGGGTGGAACACTGTGTTATAAGGAAACCATGGTTATTGAAGTTGGATTTCTGTTCTTTGAATATGAGTAATAAATGAGAAGCAGCTGCACTCTCATGATTTAAGTCATAATATTTCAATTTCTATAGATTATAGACAGTTAGAGTGTCCCTGGACCTTCTTCTTGGAGGGAGTGAACGTGTCTACTGTTTTTTTCATAGGGTAGGTGCTAAGATACGGCAAGACTTCCACTGACTTGTTCACAGTCATATTGAAAAAACTGGAGAAGAGCAGGAAATTTGTGCTTATCATATCCCAGGAACTTGTGCTAATGTCCTGTACTTCCTGCACATCCTGAAACCAACAAAAGCTGATTGAGAAATCATGTTATCTGAGGCAAGCACTGAATATAACAGAAGACAATGGAATGATTCCAGAACTGTTTAGAAGACCAATAAAAAGACAGACTTTAAAAAGCCTTCCCTCTGGGCTAGTTTACATAAGCAAAAATCTCAGACCTTTGAAACCACACAGAAGAAGGTTAATGCAAATGAATGGTTGTATGATCAGAGAAAGGAGTTTCTGGCCTCTGCTGTTGCAAGTGGGAGAAATATGAAAACTCTCCCATAATGTTATCAATATTCATCCTGAAACCAGTTTGATTTCTTCCCTTTGCTAGTCCTTCCTAGAGGCTTTTCCAGACCTGGTTTGCAGCTTTCTCCCAATTACCAGCCTAAATTATTATCTTTATTTTGCCATCGCTTTGCTCTTGCCTGTTTTACTTCTCTGTTTCACAGCTACTTCCAAATAAAACCACTGTCCTGGATCTTTGTCAACCAGCAATTTGAGACAGATTTTATTTCAGGTCTGGTCTAGAGCCCATTTAAGTTCTCCGTTGAGTTCAGTATGCTTTCCAACTGGGCCTTTATGGGCTATCCTCATAGTCAGCTGGATATAAAAGGGCCGTGGTGATAAAACAATATGCCTAACAAAATTGTACTGCAGTTTACAGACTGCAGACTTCTTCATATTCCTGTTTTTGTTGGCCAGTTCAAGGAAGAAAGACAGGGAAGAGAATTGCGATGAGCGAGGGAAGCGAATGGTCAACTCAATATGAGTGATAAAGCAAGCTTCGATTTT